>CM035407.1:135559789-135574789 GCA_020310875.1 Ceratopteris richardii
TCGTCCCTGACAGAACCTTGCTGTGAGGTCTGCCGGATATAGTTCTGTAGGAGGTCTTGAGCGAGGGTGTGCTCGGAGATACGAATGCCTCGGGCCAGGTCGGCCTCGAGTTTCTCCCAGTTGATTGGTTGCGGTTCTTCCGGTGGCGGGAGCTGATAGTGTGTGGAATAGACCATTCGTTCACAGGCAAATAATTGTAGTAAATGTGTAGGCCTGCTTATGAATACCTCTGAATGGTATTCCCAGAAGCCGGTTGTGAACATCTCTTCGAACGTCTGCTTGTAGCACGCCGGTAGGTACTTTATTCTGCAGTGCCAGGCATAACACACCCGTAGCGATGGCGTTGTACTCATATCATATACCAGGTCAAAATTGCCATGCTCAAAGCCCGGGGTGTTGACATGGGGTGCCTTGACGCGTCGGAAGACTTTAAAAATCATTTGCATCATGTCAAAGATTTTGACAGTCATTTGCGCCGCTATATCATCCATATGCTTTAATCTAGGGAGCCAGTGGCGAATTGTAGCCATTATGTAGCCAACAGTTGGTAACTCAATGGGTGGCTTAAAATAGGGGTAATTCAACCAGTCTTGGCACTGCTTATTGTTTTGTACCTTAATAGCAAAGGCAGTCCAGGAGCGGCGTCGTGGCACTGGTCCCCAACGTGGATTGTACTTCAAATGCAAAGGTGCCTTTACCCATGTACTCATCATCTCCGGATACTACTGTAGTAAATCTTTTCGCCACTCTGGTTGATAGATCCTTCCTTTCTGTGCATCTAGTGGCAAATCAGCCGCCTCGAATTGAGTTGCATGCGATGGTTTCTTACCTGTCTCTTTCTCAATGGCTAACTGGTATTCGGCCATTAACATGAAATACGGTTTATACTGTAGCTCATGCCCAGATATGTATCGTCGCGGGGCCGAATGAGCAAAGAATGGAGACTGTAATATTCTTTCTTCTATCATCGCCATGGCATGTAATTGTGCCTCTACTCTCGCGGAGTGCGTTGTTCCAAGTTCCTCAATAGTCTTCATCCACGCGGGGGTCGGAAGTTCGTACGTCATCTGACCTTCGGCCGTGACGCGTCCGCCTGGGATGGGTTGTGGCTCGTACGCTTCTTCAAACGTTTCCTCCACCGGGATGGTGACCGTTTCTTCCTCAGCTGGAAGCTCAGGTGGGGAATCTGGCCTTGGTGGCGCTTCATATACTGCAATCCTTGATTCAAGGGTCGATACCTAGGCCCATAATGAGTTGAGTTCCTCTAGGAGGTCAGGAGAGGGGTCCACAGGTGCTGGTATGTCTTGGTGTGCCGGTTCTCGTAACTGGAGTAATTTGTGATCTTCTTTGAGTTTCTGTAACTCCTCGTTCATGCGGTTGTATGCATCTAGCAATCGTACATGATCGTCTAGCAGCATCCTCATGGAGTCTGAAGGAATGGCTTTGAACTTGCTAGGACTGAGTGGTTGGTCTGGGTGGTCGAGCGCTGCTTCTAAGTTTTCTCAGTTCTGATCCTGTAAGCACTGGTTTTCTTCCTTGGCGGCTGCTAGGTGTCTTCGTAGTAAGCCCATGTTTCGTGTTAGCGTTGCATTGCGGACTGTCTGGGCTCTTAATAAGTTATCCAGGTCAGCAGTGGCTTCCTTGGTCTTTTCTTCGCTTTCTAGTTCCAATTTGTGATAAGCCTCGCGTAATTCCTGGTAGCGGGTGTTCAGAGAGGCATTCTCAATAGACAATAAATTAAGCTGCGACTGTAAGTCATTGGTTGTCCTCTGCAGCTGCTGATAATTATCACCAAGAGATGTGAACTCATCTCTTACTTGCGTCATACACATGAACATCTGTCGGAATGCATTATCTACAGTGGGTGATAGTATTAATGGGGTGCTAAATGCAGATGTAGTTGGTGTAGATGCAACGGGAATGGGGAATGGGGATGGGAAGGTGGATGATGTAGTGATTGTTGAAAATTGTGATGTGCCTAAAAATGTTTGTGCAGGGAGTGAAGGTAGTGATGGTGCGGTGGGTGGTGAGATGTCCATGTCAGTGGACGTATCTAGTGCGGTGACCGTGAATATGGGTGTGATCGTGGGTGCTCGTGCTGGTGTAAAGACGGGATTTACAAAGGTTGAGGGGTAATTTACAGGGGGGCTGGCTGGAGCAGCTTGGTGGAAAGGGGAAAGAGGGGTTACAGTGGGTCGGGGAGGTGAGACGGGGGAAAAGGTTAATGGCGGGGGGAATGGGAAAAGGGGTCTTGGAGTTGTGGGGAAAGATGGAAAAGATTGATGAAGGAATGGGTTGGGTAGAAAGGTGGGTGTGGGAGGGGGTAGACTAGGGTTAATGGGCGCGGGAATTGTGGGGTTGGTGGTCGTAAAGACGATTTCTGCAACACCACCAGCGAATGAAGATGTTGATCTGGGGGAAGGAGGGTGAAGAGGGGAGGCTGGATGGACGGGTGGTGAGAGAGGAGCGGTTGGGGTGGTCGGTACTTCAGTGACTACTGTGGTTTGTACAGCTGTAGCGCGGGGTGGGGAATCTACAAAGATGGTTTCTACGGCCAATGAACTTTCGGGGACGAGGCGTGCCTCCTTGGCTTGTTCTGAAGACTGTGCTCCTGTTGGTACACGAATGTATTCGCCGGGCTTTGAAAGTAGTCGTACTCTGCGGGGGTCAAATTGTGGTAGTGGCTTTCGTTGCAAGTACCTGAGGGCTTCGTTGGAGCCTACTGATTTGACTAATTCTTTGAATCCTTTGATGTATGCGTCTTCGAATCCGCCTGTGACAAGTTCTTGTTCTATTATTGTTTGACTCTCTTCCTCTGTCAGCTTTTTGCGTGCCCAAACTTTTTCCATAGTTCTATACAACTTCTTGATAGCTAGTGTGTAAGCTGCTGCTTCGTAAGTTTCATCTTCATGGGTACTTGTATCACCATGTGTGTCTGTTTGTTGGCCTTGGCCATCTATCTTTTCATGCTCTTGGGATTCATGTGTTCCCTGGCTAGCTTCGTCGTCTCCTTCGTCGTCATCGGTTGCTGTTCTTTCATCATAAGAGCTGGACACGATCTGTCCTTGTGGCTGATCCCTGGGTGTGGTAGGGTAGCTAGGCCTTTCAAATTCTTGAGAAAACATTTGTCCTTCTGAAAACTGGAACTCATTGGAGAATGCATCGGGCATCTCAAAATCAAAAGTTTGGTCCAGTGGCTCTGCTTGTCCTGGTTCTAAATGCGGTATTGGAAAAGAGAAAGCTTCCGCACCAATAGTGGTGGGAAGTTCAGCTGCTGTGGTGATAGGTTCTGTGGTCGTGGCTGTTGGTGGTACTGTGGGAGTGGCTGCTGTTGGTGACTGCTCTGGAGATGGTTGTGGCGAGGGTGATTTTGGGACTTGTAGGCACGGGATAGTACCTCTCATCCGCTTTCCGGCTCTGCCTTTGCTAGACTTTCTAGCCTTCCTAGTGGTGCCTTTAAATGCTTTCAGTTCCTCACTAGTCATGGCGCGCTCAATTGGTAAGTCATACGCCAAGCACATATATATGATCCTGGTGAGGGTGCAGCATCCATTGATTACCTTCTTTCGCTCCCACCTATGTTGTGCCAAATAGAGCTGATCAATTATCCAGCTGGCTAGATCAACCGTTTGAGGTCCAGTACATGCTAAGTACAATCCAAACCATATTCTCTCGTGGGGCATGGTAAAACGATCCTGAGCTGGGAAAGCAAAGTGCTGCATGCATATCCGTAATGGCTTAGAGAGCTCAGGTGTTATAGCAGAAATATCCTCCCACTTAGTTACGTCACCACGCTTCATCTGTTCTGGGACTAGCTGTTCTTTCTCCGTTGGAGTGTGTGTTCCATGTATTTTTAGAGCTGCACGAATCAAATCTTTAGACAAATAGAACCTTCTAAATGGAGGATCATTTACCAAGGATGGTAACATGAATGTGCCAGGTAGATCCTTGTTCTCTGAAGCCGTTAAGGTGGTTACCAAGTAAAAGCATCTGTAAAAATCGGGTTTAGGCAGAGGGTCACTAAAGTATTCTGTAAATCCCGCTCGTGCCCAAACGTGCGTTAAATCTTGTGTATTCTGCAGTCCTTCAAATTCTCTTGACAAGAACTGGTACTTGGTCCATGTGCGAAGATCAAATGCCAAATTGGCCTCAAATATGAAATCAGCGTCTACTAATGGTCCTGCTAGGCCTTGAAACCAATGAGAGTTACGATGGATCTTCTCGGTATATCCTCTAGGAGGATCATCGATTGGCATGGGTCCTGGAAAACCTTGAAACTCTGGTGGTTGCACCGTAGAATAAGATTCTGCTAGTAATTCTCCAATAGTGGCCATCGGTGCACTGGGGCCAGCTTCTGATGGTCCTGCTTCGGTTTGCATGATGACTGATGAGCTAATGGAAAAGATCTGCTACAAAAGATTAACACATTAGTATGGAAATTAATTATGATCCCATTAAGGTGAGACCGTAATCCCTTTCCATAACCGATGTGTAACCCGTGTAGCCAAGTGTCGTGAAGTGATTGATGCAATGATTATTTGCAAAACTAATGCAGGTCTCTAGACGCCTACATGGTTCAGATTATGCATACATTTCTTGATGAGCTTTTATTATGCATGATGTGGGGTTTTGGTGTATGAATTTATACAAGGTTTGGTTGAGGGTGAATTATTACAAGGGTGGAGTTTAAACGGGGTGGGAGAATTGTTAGATAATGGGGTACAAGAAGACGTTTGGATACGTTTAGGTATCCATTTCCTAAGAGTCTTGGAGTGGGTGGTATGTTTCTGCTGAGGGACAAAAAGCGGTATCGGGTTTGGTGGTATCGAAGGATGAAACGATGTTTGAGGGGTATATATTACATGGCTAGAGGGTTGGGCTATAATACATTGCTTGGGTACCCAAATCTGCATGGGTGCAGGTCGATTGATAAGATACTTCTTGGCGATCCAAATCTGTCGAGTAGTTGTACTTGTAGAAGAAGATCGAGGGGACTTTGGATGCTGACTCTGCTTTTGTTGAAACTTTGTCCTGTTCTCGTCTCCAGTGTTGCCAATAGCCTGTGGTTGCTGTCCTTTTGGCACCCATATTTGTTTCGTGCCACTTGTTCTGTGATGTTGATACTGCTGCTTTCTTTGCCTTGTCTGGTGATGTCGTCGGTCTGGGTTCCTCTGTTGTGGTTGACTCGTTCGTGGTTGGGTTTGAGAGGTCCATTGGACGCTCTGCTTTGGAAAAGAAGGGAGATCCAACACTTACGTGACCTGCCCATTAGGAAGTGATTCGTTATTTATCTTTAATCTAGGCCAGTCCGCAGCAAGTTTGGAAGGATGAGCACCGCAGGGTGTTGTGCTCATTTGGCCGCTGATGCAACCCACCTGACCGCTGATTGTGTTCAACTGCCCTAGCGGTTGGGTAGCTGTCCCTTCTAGTTTGCAGGAAGCCCCAGGGAAGATCTCCTGTCGTCCTTCTGATTGACAATTGTCCCTAGCCAAGCCCGAGTGGGTTGGTGTAGACGTAACGTGACTGGTCTGACCCAAGATCTTCCGGTCTTCCTTCGCATGCGTTTCATAGGGTCTAAGGTTACAAACCTCAATCGGAATGCCGTTAGGGAAGTCAAGCCGTATCACTCGCTTCTGTTCTGAGGTTCCAATCTGTAAGGAGCCTTGTCTAAGATTTAGGTCCACTGAGTGATCGTATAGCCAATCTTGGCCAAGGATTAGGGGTTCTATCAGGTCGTCATCATGGCACACTAGTAGCTTCGCTGTCATGGTCACATCCTTAATGAGGATAGGAAGGTCCACCTCACCCATGCAAGGGGTTTCCATGCCTCCTAGGCCTATGAGGTATGCCTCAATTGGCCGCATTTCTATTCTTGAATCCTTATAGTGGGACCATCTAATCGCACTAGTCGCAGCACCTGAGTCAATTAAAGCCCTGAGCTCTTGGCAAGGGTTGCCGTGCTCTAACCTGGCTGTAATGAATGGTCTCTTGTCCACTATACTAGGATGAGTGGTTGACTTTACTTGACACATGGCCATGGGATATCTGGGTGTAGTTTCCAGATGGTTATAACGTTCTTTCCCTAGTCCTTGTCTTCTTAACTTCATACGTTTAATGCGTTCTATTGCTTCTGCCTGAGCTTCCGCTCGTATTCTATTTTCTTCCTCCTTACGCTTCTTTGCTAACGTGAGTCGTCTAAGCATATCCTCAGTAAGAGGTTCCTGATATAACTTGACTCTACAGCCACTAATGTAATTAGGCATTATATCTCCTTCTAAAGTGGCTAACTGTACTGCTCCACTTGTTGAGAGTCTGTTAATGATCATAGGTCCATAACCTCGCTTTTCTAACTTACGTGCGTGTTGCTTTAGCGTATATACTAGAACTAAATCTCCTTCTTTTAAGCCTTTATCTTTCACATGTGCATCAAAATATGCTTTCTGTCGCTTCTTCGCTGCATATATTCCTGCTGCTTCCTTTAGCCTGGTTTCTCCTAATCGTTCCAAGTCCATTATTCTCGTTGATAATTCATGGACGGTCCACTGATGTTCTTGTGCAACCTTAAGGGTCGGTATCAAGAAGTCCAAAGGAAGCACTGCATTCTGACCAAAAACCATCTGAAAGGGAGTTGCATTGAGTACGGTCTTGTAGGCCACTCGATATGCCCAAACAGCGTGGTGTAACTGTTTGTCCCAATCTGAACGTTTGTTGTTCACGAGTTTCGTCAGTACGTTACAAAGGATCTTATTAGTGCTTTCAGCTTGACCATTGGCCTGAGGATGATATGGTGCGGATTTCTTGTGAATCACCATAAAATCCTGTAACAAATATTCAATGACTTGGTTTAGAAAGTGCGTGCCTCGATTGCTCACTAACTCTATAGGCAATCCATATCTTGTAAAGACATTCTCAAATAAGAATTTTGCAGTTGTGTGTGCATCATTCTTTTTTGTGGCTTTTGCCTCTACCCATTTCGTAAGATAATCTGTGGCAACAATAATGTATTCAGCATGTGTACCTTTTGCAGGGGGGTTAATGGGTCCTACAAAGTCTATACCCCACTTTGAAAATGCACGTCCGCCCATCATGGGTTTCAATGGCATTTCATCTCTACGAGTAGGAAACTAAGTTCTTTGGCACACATCACATCTCTTTACATAGGTATGAGCATCCATGTGAAGAGTGGGCCACCATAATCCTGCAAAGAGGATGGCTTTGATTATCCTATCGGGTCCAAAATGACCTCCTGCAACACCTTGGTGTGCAGTCTCTAGTATGCTCAGATAATCGCTTTCATGAACACATTGTCTTAGATATCCATCTCGTTTCTCTTTTGTATAGGTTATCGCCAATAAGTGAATAGTCGTGAGCCTCCTGCTCTAGACTGCGTTGTCGAGCTAATGTCATTCCTTGAGGGAATGTCTTCGTCCTCAAGTATGTCACTAACTGTTCACTCGCGTCTGGTGTGAGAGACACGTGATATAATGTAGCATGCTCTACTGGTGGTCTTTCACAACAAACATGGCATTCTTTACACAACTTGTAGACATCTGCTTCCATCGTAGGCCAATATACTCCTAATCTATGCAGAGTCTGTAATGTTCGATGTTTTGAATGATGTTGCTTTAATGCACCTACGTGTGCTAATTGCAACCAATTCGCATGTTCTGATTCATCTACACAACAAGCAAGAATCTTTTGATTATCCTGTTTATATATGCTTCCTGCCATTATTTGGTATCTTTGAGACTTGGTAATCTCTCCCTCTTTGACCTTTATCCTCGGATTCTTGGGTCCGTACGTGAGAATAGGGACTATAGGCTTAGCCCATTCTGGTGCTATCTCAAGGTTAAACAAGTATGCATCTGGTAGATCATCCGCTACTCCTTGAGGGGCTTCTCCTGAGGTTAATCTTGAAAGGTGGTCAGCTCTGAGATGTGTCTTTCCTTTCCTGACTACGACTTCAAAATCATACTCCATGAGTAATAGAAACCAACGTATCAGTCGTCCGGTGTTACATGGCTTGTTGACTAAGTACAATAGTGCTTGATGATCTGTAAAGAACTTGAACTTATTGGCCAACAAATAGTGCCTAAACTTCTTTACTGCGTAGATCATCCCTAATCCTTCTCGTTCCGTCGTGGTGTAATTTCTTTCTGCTGCGTTCAATTGTCTGCTCGCGTAAGCTATGGGGAGATCTATGTTACCTTCATTCGTGGGTTGTGCTAACACACATCCTATGGCGTAATTGGATGCATCCACATGTACATGGAATGGCTTACTCCAATCTGGGGTTGTCAATATAGGTGCTGAGCACAAGCGTCGTTTAAGTTCATTGAATGAATTTTCACATTCATTTGTCCATTCGAAGTTGGTTAAAAGAGAGTACAAAGGCTTGGCTATGATTGCATACATGTGTATGAATCTCCTATAATAACCACAATGGCCCATAAATGCCTGTACCTCTTTCACATTAGTTGGTCTAGGTAAATCTGCAATTACCTTCACCTTTTCTTCATCCGTAGAGATTCCATTTTTTGACACAATGTGTCCTAGAATTTTGCCTTGTCTGACCATGAAAACGCATTTTTCTGGGTTCAAACAAACCTGATATTCTCGAAATTTGTCAAATACTTGTCTTAACTCGGGAATATGCGTCTGCTTGATATTAGAATGAGCACATATGTCTCGACATAAACTTCCAAACTCTTGCGTAAGAATTCCTTAAAAACATGACACATGAGTCGCCAGAAAGTGGCGGGTGCATTTGTTAAGCCAAATGGCATCACACGAAATGCAAATATGCCCCATTCAGTGGCAAATGCCGTCTTGTGTTGATCTTCTGGAGCAATGGCTACTTGATTATAGCCTGAAAATCCATCAAGAAAGCTGTAAACTTCCTTGCCCGCAACTCTTTCCAATAGATGTTCCGTGATAGTAAGAGGATAACTATCTCTAATCGTTGCGGCATTAACTTTTTTAAGGTTAATACACACACGCAATTTTCCATTCTTCTTGGGCACGACCACAATGGGGGATACCCATTCGGTATGCTCAATTTCGTAAATGAATCCTGCTTCTATCAAGCGATCTATCTCCTCTTTAATCTTCGCAGCGTAGTTATCATTATACGTGTACGGTTTCTGTTTCGTAGGTTTTGCATCTGGAGTCATAGGGATTCTATGAGAACATATATCTGGATCTACTCCTTTCAAATCTTTATAACTCCAAGCAAACACATCTCTATATTCGCGCAATAGGGCAACTAGCTCTTCTTCTTCTTCAGTTGTCAAATCATGCCCTATGTATGTACATTTCTCTTCTTCTCCTTCGATAGCAACTATTATTTTCTTAGTTTTCTCTCGGTTATCATATACTTGTCCATCATTTGCCTTTCTATTGGGCATTCGTACCATGATTCTTCTATCTTCGATTTCATATTTCTTGAAGTTCTCAGGTACTTCAAATAAAGATTCTTCTTTTTCTAACATGGTTTCTTTCTTCTTTCTTTTCTTGCCTTCACTCTTAGTAGTCACTTCCGTGGCTAACCTTACCTTATTCGTAATTTCCTCGTGTCTCTGAGTGTGAGTCTCTACTTTGTATAAATATTCTTCCTCTGATGCAAATGGAGAGTCCATGATAATTGATTCTAAATCAAAATCACTTGCATCCTCAAATGCATCAGTGTTAGGTTCACACTCTTCTAAAATTGCATCGCACATGATTGGCTCTATCGTGAAAACTGAAATGTCATAGCCATCCTCGTCACAGTGGGGTGTCCATTGTTCTTCATTGATGGCTACATCCATGGTTGCTAGGATTTCTGCCCAACCATGGGGTTCAAACTCTTCGTCAGGGAATACTACAGGTGCATAAGCTGGATCCTGAAGGGTTCGTGGATGTTGTTCTGCACCTAAGGTCCTTGCTTCTAATCGTTCTTCCTCTTGTTTGGCTACTTTACACATCCATAAATGAGTATCCTCATGCAACCAAGAAGGATCTGATTCTAATGAGTGCACAGATTCCGTCTCTACTGGTGTCTTATGGATGGTATTCCATTGTATTGGGGGTACATCTCTATGTGAATAGTCCTTAAGATTGACTTTGGTAGTCACTCCTAAATGTTGCAAGTACAAAGAATTAGTTCCCCAATCTTGTACAATTTGCAACTAACGCATGAATGGTCGTCCCAATATCATCTCATAAGCATGATTTTTTGCAAAGTCACAAATGGCGAAAGTATGCTCAAATTCTACACCACAAGTGGTGAGTGATATGCCTTCTAGTAAGCCTAATGGTTTTTCTATGTGTCCATCAGCCATTTGTAGCTTCATCCTGGTGGGTCTCAATGCTGGCTTACCCCAACGTTTCCATAAAGCGGTGGTAGCTATGGCTACTCCGGCTCCTGAATCTAAGATGGCTTTCGTGGTGTAGCCCTGATGGGTTATCGGAAGATAAGTGTTACCTTCCTCTCCTTCGCTTACATCTCCAATCTTTTCTACGGGTATCTCTGGTACCTCATTTTGTGATCCTATTTGTGAGGGAGTAGTAGCAAGCTCGGGGAATTGATTTGCTACATGTTTCCACAATTCTGGTTTTACCTTTAATAACTCCTCTAGAGTGAGATTACATTGTACTTTAGTGTTCTTGATCACTTCCATGTTTCTAGGGATTACTGATTCTTCATTCCTCACTATTATTGTGGGTGCTCTCATACTAATAGACTTTGCTTCCCAACGTCCTGTGAACTGAGGTAATTCTTGTAAAGAATTAGATTCAAATCCTGTGTGTTCACTCAGTTGTTCTTCCTCTACATCATCGTATATAGAGGGAATGTCTTGGGGAAATTGTTCCTGCAAGTCATCTATTTCTTGAATAGGAGGATGGGTTCCTTGTTCTTTTCTCCATTTCTCTTCTTGGATCTCTCTCAAAAATTCATGAGAGTACCTATGTATGGAAGACAAATTGTCTTGACTTTCTGTATTGGGTACTTGAGACAGGGATGGTGCATTCCTTTCCTATGTCTCTGGGACAATGGGGTTCCTATGCTGATCCTTTTTCTCTTTGCTCTCTATCAAGTATTCTAGCCTCTCCATTAGTCCTTGAAAGTGTAATTCCGGTTTTGCCATGTTATTCCAATTGAGATATCTAGAGGCTTCGAACAGAGCTTGTGCTAGTTCTACCATCTTCATGCACAGTTTGGTTCTCTCAATTTCTAGATCAGCTCGAGGGTAGTTTTTGCTCATTTCAGCTACCTGAGGTCCCTCTTTTAATCTAGCTTGATATGCACGATACATCATGTCTAGATTCTCTGGTATGGGTTCCGCTAAAATTGATCCTGATTTCTGAGCTGGATTCTCTTGATTTAAATCTTGTGAAGTCAATTCTTGGATTTTGGCTCTAGATTCCTTTAAACTTCCTTCCAACTCACTTATCTTTTTACTCCATTTTCTCTTTATCCTTTCTCTAGAATCTTTCCAAGATTTTGTCTTTTTACAGCTAGATTCTGCAACTTCACTACTTCCGACTACTTTCTCCTGATTAAGAGGTTGGTTCTGTAAGAGCGCCTGGGCTCTTGTTATAGCTTGGATAGGCACGTATGTAGGGTTGGATCCATCTGCGTTATTTACAATACCTATCACATTGATCGGTGTCACATTCGAAGCATTAATTGGATTCTTGGGGCAATCTTTGATTATGTGCTCTTTGCCACAATCGGCACAAAAGCCTTGGATGTTATAGTACTGTGATTGTCCTGCTATCGGGGGATGTGGACAGTCCTTTATGAAATGATCTCCTTGGCACCTAAAGCATGGTCCTCTAGGGCCCTGTGGTCTTTGTTGTCTCAATTGGGGCCGTGGATTTGGGTTTGTGTACATCACATTAGCATAGTCGGGCTCCCAACTAGGTTCCACTGGTGGACTATCGTAATGATATGTCTCTACGTGTTCTGGTGACTCTGTGTAATAAGCGGGTGGACTATCTACATGAGTGGAGTCAAAACTGTTCGAGTTCGGGTCACTTTCTGTGATCAAAGGTGAAGAAGGCACTAAAGCCCTACTTAGGTTCTCTTCTGCAGCAGCGTATTTGACTGAGATGACATTTGCTGGTGGGGGTGGCTGCTGAGCTAAGACAGGTTGAGGTCTCTGTTGAGCCTGGTATGGGTAGTTCTGAGGAGGCCTATAGTAATATGGCTGAGCATTGTATTGGCCTTGATACCTGCCTGGCTGCGGGTATGCTTGCGGGTAGTTCTGTCTCACTGTCTGTTTGTTGTACGGGCAGTCCTGAGCCGTATGATTCGTGTATCTTCTCTCAATTGTGCAGTATTGGCCACTAGGGTTGGCTTGAGGTTGTGTTGTATTGGGACACACATTTGCCATATGGTCACCACCACAGGTGTAACAACGCTTGTTTGTTAGCACCCTAGGTTTACTAGAAACTCCTAGTTTCTGGGCCACTTTTTCTGCTAGGTCTTCTATTGAGCTAGACAATTTTGTGGATGCTAGAGATGAACAGTCTGAGTCCTTATAGACCTTTGAGAGTTCCAACTCGTCTCCTAAGTTGTCCTCAATGTCTATACAAATTCTTACACATTGCTCTAGCGTTCTAGGTTCTTTTAGGTACACATAGGAGCGTAGTTTAGAGCTCAACAAGCCATCTAAAAACAATGACACTTGTTTGGCTTGTGAGGGTAGCTCTTGCATTGGACATCGTTCAACATATTGTCTAAACCTACGTCCTGCCAGTCTTACGGTTTCCTGAGGGGTCTGTTTAAAGCTATGAATCAACGAAGACGTGTCATGACTAATCCCACTTTTAGAGAATTCAGTGATGAACGACTCTAAAAAGTGATGGATGTCTCTAAATTGCCTTTGTTGTAGAGGTTGGAACCAAGTTAAAGCGGTATTCTTTAACGTTAGTCCAAATGCGTTGTATTGCGTGAACATGTCTTCAACTTGTTCTGCTCTTAGTACTTGCTTGAATTCTGCGACGTGGTCATAGGGATCTCCTGTCCCATCAAAATAATTTTTCATGGATTTCACTAATTGAGTGGGTCTCAATATTCTTG
Organism: Ceratopteris richardii; assembly: GCA_020310875.1. NCBI lineage: Eukaryota > Viridiplantae > Streptophyta > Polypodiopsida > Polypodiales > Pteridaceae > Ceratopteris > Ceratopteris richardii. Next base: position 135,572,859 of record CM035407.1, read on the forward strand.
CGTGTTCGCGTGGTCTAGGTAGAGGAAAATCATCTCCACCACCTAGTACTCCATGATCTCTTTGTCTATCCGCTCTATTAGTGTCTGTGGTTGTTCTATCTCTCCCTATGGGATGAGTGAAGCTTACTTCCGGTCTCTCTTTATTTCCCTCTCTTTGATTTCCATGGGCTGAGGATGTTCCTGCCCCTTGTTGACTTGTATTCATGTTCGTTCTAGATGGAGGGAATACCAATTCACCTCTCCATGTGTACGTGTTTTTAGCGCGGTCAGGCACCACAAAGACTCTTTTTGAAGTCTCATCCAGGTATACAACCTTTCCAGGTGTATCCGGGTCCTTGAACTCGTATATAGTGATGATACCTACCTCACTAAGTATTTCGGTCTTGTATCTCCAAAAGGCTTCATCAGTTTCTTTATTTACAAACAACTCTATGCTTCTGTTGTCCTGAGGGATCCAATCTGGGATTAGTACTCGTGTCAGTACAGATTTCCCTCTAGGTGTTCTAGGCTCTTCTAATGGTTCTTTTCCTTGAGATTTTGCTTCCGTCTCTGGTCGAATCACGCCAAACTCGTTGGTATTGTTTGGCTGCGTACTTAATATGTACATTGTTCCTTCCTTGTCTATGTACGTGTCTCTCTCGAATTTCACCACTAGACGTTCCAATCCAATGGGTTGATCGGGGTTGTGCATTTGCACCACTTGCCTTCGCAAACCATCCTCATAGATGCGAGCACCTAATCGGTGGGTTCGGAGAAACTCTAGTTGCGTTCTATAGGGTCCTTCTGGCTTTTCTAAATAGGCTACATTCGACCCTTCTTCTGGTCTTTCTGTGCTAAATGCCATTTCTGATTCGCTAGTATCTGAGCTCTCGTAGGGATAACTAGTGTTCAATTGTTGAGCCCACGATCGTGCAGTAGTTCTTACACTTGCCTCTCATGATCTAAGGCTTCGTCGGTCTGACTTACCTATATGTTTGCCCGATCTAAGGTTCATTAATTTTCTTCCTTGCACACTCAGTACACGCTCAGATCGTCAATGATTCTTTGTTATTACTGTCTTGATTCTTTTTAAATCTCTTTAGATTCTTGTCTTAATGTATGCGTCAGCAATTCGACTTTCCGTTATAATTTTGAGTTCTCGTTCCATCAGACTTAGGTTCTTTCCTTTAGGTTTTCGTGTCACACACCTTTACTTGTAGTCTTAGACTTGAAAGAATTAAATATCTTGAACTTGAGGCGTTCCTATCGTCGTTAATCAACAACACTACCGTTTAGCCTAAGCTAAGAATTGACTGAGGGGGTTGAGTAATCTTCCAACCTCGAGTCAGCTCTATCTATCTATCTATCTATCTATCTATCTATCTATCTATCTATCTATCTATCTATCTATCTATCTATCTATCTATCTATCTATTTATCTATCTATCTATATATCTATCTATCTATCTATCTATCTATTTATTTGTCTATCTATCTGTCTATCTATCTGTCTATCTATCTGTCTATCTATTTGTCTATCTATCTGTCTATCTATCTGTCTGTCTATCTATCTATCTATCTATCTATCTATCTATCTATCTATCTATCTATCTATCTATCTATCTATCTATCTATCTATCTATCTATCTATCTATCTATCTATCTATCTATCTATCTATCTATCTATCTATCTATCTATCTATCTATCTATCTATCTATCTATCTATCTATCTATCTATCTATCTATCTATCTATCTATCTATCTATCTATCTATCTATCTATCTATCTATCTATCTATCTATCTATCTATCTATCTATCTATCTATCTATCTATCTATCTATCTATCTATCTATCTATTTATCTATCTATCTATCTATCTATCTATCTATCTATCTATCTATCTATCTATCTATCTATCTATCTATCTATCTATCTATCTATCTATCTATC
>CM035407.1:135579789-135594789 GCA_020310875.1 Ceratopteris richardii
GGCTCACTTTACCCTTTATTTGTATCACAGAAAGAACACTTGCTAGTTGTTACTGAATAACCTATGGCTCGTATTTGGCATGGTTGTTTGGGCCATATATCTCATAGTGGAATGGAAAATGTTTCTCGTTCTGGCTACTTACTTGTGTTATCTTTCTCTAGTTTTTCATTTTGTGAGCATTTTCAATATGGAAAACGAACCAACAATGTGCATAGAACACACATTGACTCTTCAATTCAGCCTTTAGATCTAGTTCATACACATGTGTGTGGTCCTATGCCAACTAGGTCCTTAGGTGGTTCTCTTTACTTTGTCACTTTCATAGATGATGCTACTAGAAAAGTTTGGGTATATCCTATCAAATCAAAGGATGAGGTACTCCCTACTTTCAGAAAATGGCTTGCTTCAGTTGAGACTGAAAAAGGAACTAAGCTTAAGGCTTTACGTTCAGATAATGGGGGTGAGTATACCTCACATGAATTCAGCCTTTTCTGTCAATCTAGAGGGATTCGTAGAGAGTTTACAGCTCCTTATACCCCAGTACAGAATGGTGTAGATGAGCGGATGAATAGAACTTTTCAAGATAGAGTAATCTCTATGTTGCATCATGCAAACCTCTCACAAGGTTTTTGGGCACAAGCAGTATTGACAGCAGTTCATGTGATTAACCTTTCACCTAGTATTGTCAAAGGTCTGAAAGTGGGACAAGAGTTATGGACAGGGAAGCCACCATATTATGATCATCTTCAAGTTTTTGGGTGTGAAGCATATGTTCATATACCCAAGAATCTTAGAAAAAAGTTGGGCCATAAGTCAAAGCAATGCATTTTTCTTGGATATGGTCGAGAAGGACAATTTGGATATCGCTTATGGGATCCTAAAACACGATCAGTGAACAGAAGTAGTGATGTCATTTTCAATGAGTCTAAGATGCATAAACATTCCATTAAGGAGGTTGAAGTGAGAAGAGTGGTGTTTGAGGATACTAGTCCTCCAGTTAGCATGCATAAAAATGTTGCACATTGGGATGTTCAAGAGAATGTCCATTTAGATCAGTCTGCACATATTCCTATTCATCAACCATTGAGACGTTTTGCATGTGTCTCACTGTCCACCTTATATATATTTTAGATTTTGTTATGCTAACAGATGCCGGTGATCCCTCTTGCTACAAAGAGGCTATGCAGACAGAGGACCATGTCAAGTGGGAGTGTGCCATAAGAGTGAGTTGGATTCTATTCACAAGAATGGTACTTGGGATTTAGTACCTTTGCCAAAGGGCAAGAAAGCGTTACCATGTAAATGGGTATATAAGCTGAAATTCACATCAAATAGTGCTTCTCCAAAGTATAAAGCACGACTTGTTGCAAAGGGTTCTAAGCAACGACATGGTGTTGATTTTGAGGAAATCTTCCTCTAGTGGTCAAGATGACTACCTTGCGCATGTTTCTTGGATTCGTTGCAATGGAGGACTTAGAGCTAGTCCAAATGGATGTGAAAACTGCTTTCTTGCATGGAGATCTTACAGATGAGATCTATATGGAACAACCAAAGGGTTATGTAGTTCCTGGCAAGGAAATTCTAGTTTGTAAGTTTAAGAAGAGCTTGTATGGACTTAAACAGTCCCCTAGACAATGGTACCAAAAGTTTGATGCTTTTATGAATTCACAAGACTATTCTCGAAGCAATGAGGATCATTGTCTCTACACAAAGAGATGCTCAGATGGTAGCTTGATATGCTTGATACTTTATGTCGATGATATAGTTCTTGCATGAGGATGGACTCTCCATGATCATATTATTCAAGGTGCAGATTCAAGGAAGTGACAACGGCAGTTTCTTATGTTAAAATATATTTGGCATACTTTAATGAACAACCACTGAAAAAGAGCGATGGTCATGAAGGTTGGCGCAACGAATCATATAAAAGGTTTTCTAGAAGATATATGATTCTCTTCCCACTTCACCTTATCAAAAAGGAGAGGTGGCGACGATTTGGGGGGGAAAATCGTGGTTCGTGGGTTTTTTTGTCATGCTTGAAGAAGGTAAAAAAAAAAGGATGACTGACTGCGAAAGAGGGCTGCTGACTGCTCGAGCGGGAGGGGGGACGGTGTGTGCAGGTCTGAGAGCTCTGAAGGGAAGTCTTCGGCAGCACAGGTACTCTGGGTGGAGTGCGGAGGGAGTGTTTTGGGTGACTTTCTTGGTGTGAAAGTGTTCTTTGACATCTAAAGAAGGAGAAGAGGGTTAGCAGGCTATGAAAGAGGGGGGGAGAACAGAGGCGAGTCTCTTTTTCTCTGTGACTGCTCTATAGCAGGTGTAGAGGAATATACGCTTGAGAGTTGAGTGAGTTGACTGATTGAGCTGTGATCAAGAGCCACAAATAAATGCACTCTATTATCCCATGAAGTGGCATGCATATCAACCGAAGTGTCCTTTATGTCTACCCGAGCATACGATATGTATGTTGAAGTGAAGGGTTTAAGGCGCATATACTAAAAACTTTCATCTGTATTGTCTTCCTGAGTTTTTGCATTCATTTTGCATCTTGAGAGGGATTTGTTAAGTCTTAGACTTAGATTTCGTTGTGGAGTATATGATGAAACAGAAAATTTAAACTTCTGTGGAAGAGAGAGGCCCAGGCTCATTACTGCTGTTGTTGCTTTACATGCATAATTCACCCTCGGTTGGTGCATGTTTATGGTTTTTTTTTGCTGCCATCTCTAGCTATCTACTGAGGTTCAAATGAATGACAGTGTTGCCTTATGTAAAGGTTAAATACCTGTATCTACATTGCAATCACTGTCGATGAAGTGCTAATTGGGGTTTATTTGTCTGACGAGAAAATCTGGTGGTAGTGTTTAATATTACATATTGTTAATATGGTTGTTGTTCAACTTGCTAGTTGTGGCAGCATGAATTAAATGTGCCTACTGAATTTAATCGAAAGTTTGAGTACTGCAGTACAAGCCTTGAAATCTTCAGAAGAACAACTATTGTTAAGCCTTGTTATGCACTAGCGAATGGATTGCTCTTAAATAACTTGAATTTATCTTAACAATGAGCATCTAGAGTTTCCATGCCTTTGAACGAATTTGAATGGAGTTGTTGCGTGCATGAACTAATGGAAGTGTGTTAATATGTACGCTTTCTTTTCCCCCTTGTTGGAAATGCTTGCATCGAGAATGATATGTCGTGGTGGCTTCAGATATATGAGGCGTATCCATTAACTTGGATGGGAAGATCGATGATAAGTGCAGGTCTTCACAAATGAGCATGTGAGCTGGAATGCATGTGTGTGCACAAAACGGGTGTGAGGGAGTGAGAAAGAGTGCATGAGAGGAAGAGGGATAGAGTAAATGAAATAAGGAAGTGTGGGTGAGAAAAGGCTGAGATCACGAGAAGTAGTCACTGGGAGTTTGGTTTTAGGTTGTGGTCGGATTCAAGTCTCCATGTCTACATTTGAGCATTGTTGAATGACCTAGAGGAAACGAAAGTGGCATAATCCAAGGAAAAAAGAGTGAACCCAAAGCATGTGTAAGGATATTTCCCTCGGGTCCAGAGACCTTACATTTTGGTGCGTTTGCCGGGAACATATGAGCTAGTGCATAGACATAGGAAGAATCCATTGCGAGATAATTGTGGGCTCTAGGTAATCCAAGTAGACCGATTCCAAGGGATTTGAACAAAATAAAGTCTCGTATAATCACTTTTTTCTTGGGCATTAGAATCAAACATTTTGGTGCGTTTGCCGGGAAAAGCTTGGTACGTCTCTATAAGAGAGTGCCATAGGTTCGCCTAGCACCACAGGTTGGCCGAGCTTGCGGACCCCAGATCTAGTACATGAGCGAGGGGAGCTCATCCTCAGGAGCAACACAAACGCAAAGAGAGGAACGCGCTCAGAGAAGAGCCCTTTAAAGAGAAAGGAGAAGGTGGGAACCGCCAGGTGAGTGGACCTCGATTGGTTCGAAGAAATCGGCCAAAAACGTGTACTCCCGTAGGAGAGTCGCGAATCAAGTGCGGAAGTTTGAAGGAGGGATCCTGAAGCCACGTGTACTAAATTTCTGGGATCGAAGTGATATTGACATCACACCTCTGTTTGAAATGGCTCAACGGATTTCAGTTCATTTGGGGGACTTCACCAAGTTCTCAGGTACTTGGGACGAAGATCCGGATAGTTTTATCCAACTATTTGAGGTTACCTGTGAGGCCAATGACGTAGTTGACCAAGATCAAAGGTTGAGAATTTTTCCGGCTATTCTCCGTGATGAGGCAGCCAATTGGTATGGGAATCTGACACCACAAGAGCGTGGAACTTATCAAATGCTCAAGGAAGCCTTCTTGGCAAAGTTTCGACAACAAGGCTTCCAAGATAGATTGGCCTAACAAATGGATTATTTGCGACAGGGAGTCAATGAGAGCATCGATAACTATATTCAGAGAATGGAAACGTTGGTAAGAAAGATGGGCACAAATGCCCCGAACGATGAGACATTGAAGAGAAGATTCATTTCGGGATTGAGAGATCCTACGGCACAGCAGCATATCAGCCTGACAAGACCTGCGACTTTAATGGATGCTAAGGAACAAGCGAGGCTTTGGGAGGAAGTCCAATTATGCCAACAAAGGAAGATGGAGCTCTTATACGAGCCTATGGGAGGCCCAGGAAATATACCGATGAAAGATCCTGGCCAAGGAAGTTCCGCATTGACGACCCCAGATTTTGTAGCTGCCACTAGCACGCCAGGCGAGGTAAAACCTGCGCTAACTGAAGAACGAATATTGGAGTTGGTCACGCAAGCTATAAAAGCTGCCACAATGACTCAGGAGACATACACAGTAAAACCAGAGGTGACTACAAACCCGAATCAAGTGTTTAGATCGAATACATGGTGTGGAAAGTGCCATGGTTACGGCCATTTGGCTTCAGAATGCCCTACAGTCTCGAGAGTATTCACAGATAGATCACCACCTAGAATGCGTTGCACTTTTTGCGGAAGAACAAATCACACGGAGGACCGATGTTACAACAAGAGAGCCTATGAAGAGAGGAGCATGAAATCAGGAGATACAAGAGAAAGACCTTACACGGGATTGCCCACTCAAAGTGTCCCACCTACATCTCGTTGGGAAAACAGATCTACTTATGGATATGGTGCTCAGGGTCAAGGAGGAGACTATCCAAGAGGAGCCGCACATGATCAAAGAAGAGATGGTCCAATCCAGTGTTGGAGGTGCCATGGCTTTGGCCATACTCAATCTAGATGTCCAAACGAAAAGAAACCAATTGATTATACCCCACTATGTAGGTACTGTAGTGGGGAGGGCCACTTTGATGAAGATTGTCCAAAACAAAGAGCCGCCGCCGGCAAAGAAAAAGGACCAGTAGGGTCCTCAAATTATGTTGATACTCAGATGCATTCCACATCAAGAGCTCAAGAGCACGTTCCTACAATCGGAGTAGTGTTCAAAACACCGAACCCTCAAGAAGGCTCTAGCTCGTCAATGCACTTTGTGGATGCTTACGAGGCCAAGAAACCACATAAAGATCCAACTGTGGCAGTAGTCACAAGGACTCAAGAGTATTCGAAGAAGAATCCAGGAGGCGAAGGTGAAGAAGGGAGTCAAGAGAAGATCGTTGAGCGTGAAGAGGTAGAAAACCAAGTTGGAGGATTTGCTGAGCAACAAGAGTTTGAGGATGAGGAAGAGATAGAGATTCTTCCACCAGTGACCAAGGAGTTTATGCCGGGCATAGCACCATTCCCTTAAAGATTAAGAGCTCCAAAGTATAGGAAGGAAAAACAGAGTTTGGAGGAAGTGGACATTGTAAAGTTGCTTGCGGACACGGAAGTCACGTTGGACATTGGCACATTACTGAAATGTTCACCTGCCTATAGGAAACAATTCTACAATGAATATATTAAGAAGCCGAGGAAAGCTCGAGATAAAAAGAGACAAGATAAAGACGTCCAAGGAATCATTCAAAGTATTACGACGCAAATTGATTCGAATGCTCCAGCTGTGACGGTCGAGATTAAAGGATATGCAGTCCTTGGTGCTCAGTTAGATACTGGAGCCGCAGTCAACCTTATGATTGAGTTCATGATGAAAGCTTTGGGCCTCAACCACATGGAAGAAACGCCGATGTCCTTGAGAATGGCGGATCAAACACAAGTGAAGCCTGCAGGTCTTTTGAAGAATGTAAGCACAGTTGTGGGCGGTCTAGAGTTTAAAGTTGATTATCTGATAGTAAGACCAAGGACCTCAGAGGCTACCTTCTCGATCCTACTCGGACGGCCATGGCTGGTGCAAGCCGAATGTGTGCATGACTGGCGCACAGGTTTTATTTCAATAGGGCCAAAGTCTGATCGGATTCAAATACAAGTATCCCCACCCTCGAGCAACAAGAAGAAGACAATAATAGTCGATGAGATGGAAAAGAAAGAAAAGGAGAAAGCAAGGCACGAGATTGCACGAGCTAGGTTTTCCTTGAACACGGACACCTACAAGAATCTGCTTCACGACGGGTTCAACTTGCAGCTCTTTAAGAATCAAGACACGAAGATGGGAGAGTATCAAAATCCATTGCTCTATAACGACGATTCCGATCAAGAGTTGCTAGGATGGTTGACACATACAAGTGAATTTGAGTGCTACATGTTGAGTATAGACGCAAAGGAAAATAAAGCTACTCAATCCCTGGAGAAGGGAACTTCAAAAGAAGAGCTGAAACTGGAGTTAGCTCCGACAATGGAAGTGCAACAGTTGAGAGAAAGGGTTAGAATGCTAGAAGAAGAGCTTCTAAGGAGAAATCGACAATCAAACAAAGAAGCGGAAAGTAAAACTAAAGTGCGGGAAGCCATTGCAAAAGCTGAACTTAAGAAATTGGGTGCGGTTGAAAAAGAACAAAACAATGATTTACTGGCCAACCATGCACGCGTGATCGGGGAACACTTTCCAATCACAACGTCATCAAGGAATAAGGAATATTCGCGAGAAGCTCAGTTGGAAAAATGGGAAGTTTTTCCAGAAAAGTTCTTGAGTGTGGGGTCAGAGCTACCAGATGAAGTACGAGATTGTATTAAGTTGACACTCAAAAATTTCGGCAAGGCCTTTGCATGGTCATATAGTGATTTGAGAGGAATTGATCCCCGAATCTGCCAACATTATATAGACTTGGAAGAAGGCACACGACCAATATGTCAACGACTTAGGCGGACAAATCCAGTCTACTCGGAATTGATCAAGTTAGAATTGACTAAATTATTGGAAGCAGGATTCATATATCCCATCGCATCCAGCGAGTGGGTATCACCAATTGTAGTTGTTCCGAAGAAAAATAAGAAAATCCGTATTTGCATAGATTATCGAAAGCTGAACGAGCGCACGAAGAAGGATCATTTCCCTTTGCCCTTTACTGATCAAATCTTGGACAGAGTAGCTGGCCATAAATTGTACTCATTTTTGGATGGTTTTAGTGGGTACAACCAGATCCACATCCATGAAGAGGATCAATCAAAAACTACTTTCACCACGGAATGGGGCACATACGCATATTGTGTGATGCCATTTGGATTATGCAATGCGCTGGCCACATTCCAGAGGGCAATGATAGCTGCATATCAAGACTATTTGCAGGATTGGATGGAGATATTCCTCGATGATTTTGCAATAAGAGGCAATGATGGAAACATGATGGAGAGGATCGAAGCTATTTTAAGAAGAAGCATCGAAAAAGGCATCGCATTAAATCCCTAAAAGTGTACATTTGGAGTACGAAGAGTATTGCTTTTGGGACATGTTATTTCCGAAAAAGGGATTGCGATTGACGAGGATAAAGTGGAAAAGATCGGACAACTTCCACCTCCTCAAAACTTGCGGCAACTCAGAGGATTCTTGGGCCATGCGAATTATTATCGACGCTTTATATTAAATTTTGCATCAATAGCGGCACCACTGACGAATCTTTTGAGGAAGGACCAACAATACCAATGGACTGGAGAGTGTCAAGTTGCATTCGACTCGATCAAAGAGAGATTGATAAATGCACCGATTTTGGTAGCACCCGACTGGACGAAAGAATTCCATGTGCATACCGACGCTTCTCATACTGCGGTTGGAGCAGTGCTATGCCAAGCCGATGAAAAGAAGTTGGACCACCCTATTTATTACGCAAGTCGCAACTTGAATAGCACTGAGAGGAACTACACGACTACAGAGAAGGAATGCCTCTCGATGATCTTTGCGGTGAACAAGTATCGGCATTACTTGATGGGAAAACATTTCACGTTTTATGTGGATCATGAATCCCTTAAGTATATCATTAATAAACCCGAGCTATCAGGGCGATTGATGAGGTGGATGCTACTTCTCCAAGAATTTCAGTTCACAGTAGTAACCAGACCAGGCAAAGCGCATATATTGGCTGACCATTTATCTCGAATTGTTAATGAGGAGCCAATCTCTGGTGTGCCCGATGATGCTCCTGATGGGCATCTATTCCAGGTTGATGCTAAAGTACCTTGGTATGCCGACTTGGTGAATTTCTTGTGCACTACTAAATATCCGCCAGGAGCAAGCAAGAGAGAGAAGCAAAAACTGTTAGCATTGGCGAAGCACCATAGCATCATTGGTGGGCAACTCTATCGATATTTTGTTCATGAGAGCATTTATCGGAGGTGTCTCGAGGAAGAAGAAGCAAACCTAGTGTTGAGGGCTTTGCATGACGAACCTTGCGGTGGGCATTTTGCTGGTGAATTGACGGCAAGAAAGATTTTATTGGCTGGGTATTGGTGGCCAACGTTGTTCAAAGACTCGCACACATACTGTAAGAAATGCGACAAATGCCAACGAATGGGCAAACCCACATTAGCACATGCTGCTCCTCTCACGCCGGTGCTCGCTCGTAAGCCCTTTGAGAAGTGGGGAATTGATTTTGTGGGGCCTATTGATCCTCCCTCACGACGAAGATCCAATAGGTATATCTTGGTCTGTACTGACTATGTTACCAAGTGGGTAGAGGCTAAAGCTCTGAAAACTGACCGAGCTGTTGATGTAGCTAAATTTTTGTATGAACAAATTATCACTCGATTCGGATTCCCGTTGGAGATAGTGAGTGATAGAGGAACACATTTTGTCAACGAATTGATCGACGAATTAATGGAATTATATAAGATCAAACATAGAAAAAGCACTCCATATTATCCGAGGGCAAATGGACAAGTGGAGGTCACCAACAAGGTGCTGGAACAGATTCTGACAAAGACAGTAGCTGTGCATAGGAGAGACTGGGATGAGAGACTTATGGAAGCCTTGTGGGCATATCGAACATCCTACCGAGTGACGACCAAGAGCACTCCGTTCTCCCTAGTATACGGCGAGGAAGCCATCTTTCCCATCGAAAAAGAAGTTCCAACATTAAGAGTGGCCATCGAAGCCAGGTTGGGCGAGGAAGAGTCATTGAAGGAAAGGTACATACAACTGGTCAAGCTGGAAGAAAAGAGACTCATCGCACAGCAAAGTTTGGAAGCTATTCAGAAAAGACGTAAGGAGAGGCATGACAAGAATCTCAAGACCTATGTGATTCAAGAAGGGGATTTGGTGCTAGTCTATGATAGTAAATATTATAAATTCCCGGGGAAGTTACAGACAAGATGGGCAGGACCGTTTAAGGTGGTGGAACTCAACTCCAATGGTTCCATGCAAATTCAAGATTTAGGAGAAGAATATGCTCCCGTGAAGATTAACGCGCTTAGAGTTAAACCATATTTCACGTGACAATAGGACGGGAGAAGCTAGACGAGATCCAAGCAAAAGGATGTAGTAGACTCCTTGTACATACATGTATAGTTATATATATATATATATATATATATGCGCATATGTAAGCTATGATTTGTGTGTCATAAATATTGTTCCTTGCTAGCTCACGAATTTTGGACTTCTAATTATTTTTCTTGTGTTGCGCAGAGACTGTTAGGAGCTAAGTAACAAAATGGCAGATCAAATCACGCAACTCTATTTGTACGAGCTAAGGATATATTTCTCGGACCAAACATTCGCCCGCATGGACATAGATGTCGACGACTTTGAGACGGAATATGATGAAGAGGAAGCGCATTGGCTGGTATGCTTTATAAACCAGGGTTTGGGTGTTGCATTTTACATTGAGTGTTTTGAGGAATACCTGACTCGACATGTAGGATGGGCGGGAGATCGATATTACTATTTCGATCCTTCGAGGGAAATGCCTGACGAGGAAAACGATATCACGTGGGCTTGGGCAGATGTGCTAACGATAGAGAGTGATGACGGAGCTTCTGAAGTTGAGCCTGACTCGCCCTAGGGAAGTTGTCAGGATACGAGTACGATGTGAGACTACATGAGACATCCCAGAGACTCACATTCTAGGACACCTAAGGATAGGTATACGAGGGACTAAGGCATAGCCGGCTGATGTTACCTAGTGAAAAGTCAAATCGATGAATACATGTGTAGTGTCTGTAATTGAGAGAATGGAGTGAAGAGGTGGTTGATCTGTCAAAGGCTAGAGTGTATATGTTTGCATGCATGTGTGGGAAAAGTGGGAAAGTCCCTTTCTTCCTCTCCCCAACTCTCAGGACTTGGGTGAACTAATTAACTATGAAAAAACGAAGAAAGAAAAGAAAAAATATTGTGTTGTTGTGATCGTACCAATGCGCTATGGTGGCTAGTAGGTGGGTGGATGTATCCTAGCCGGGTGGTTAGGACCACGAGCCGCAGCTAGTTTTGCCATAGGCTTGGGAGGTATATGTTTGTGTCTTAGCTACACGCCATAACGGGTTGGTAGGTAGGTGGAGCCATCGTGGCTGGGTAGTCACGACCACGAGCCGTATCCAGCTTCGTTATGGGCTAGCTGATATATGTTATGTGTCATTCTTGTATGTTTGTGTGTTGTGCGCTGCATTGCATTGGTAGATGGGTGGAATCAACCTGATCGGGTGGTCAGGTCCACGAATCGCATCCAGTGTCAATGTAGGCCAACGTGTGCATATAAATAAAATTTTCATATGAAGTTATTCCCCACACTCCTGAGGGGGAGAGAGAGAGAGGAGAGGGCGATGATCGCCTGGAAGGGAACATTATTTGCTTGTGTGATTGGTATGTGATGGCTTGTGACAGATCAGCTCACTTTGAATCAACATTCCTGAAGGCACAGAGACTCTATATGTACTTATGGATGAGGCTTTAGGAAGGTAATGCAACGGTCTTGCTTTATAACTTGTGTGCTTTATCCGAGGGCTTTCCAGTGTGTGGGGCACTCTCGGGTTTTTATGTAGGTCTTGACTTGTACTCGAGTCTCGATGGCTTCTGTAGGACGACGATGGGGATTCTTCGGGAACGTCTAGTCATGGAATAATTGTACATAGCGAATAGTAGGTGCAATAATGGGATATGCATTTTGGGTATTTTTGCATGTCCTGTTGGATTCATTTCAGTTGTTGTTGTTTATTTCGGTATTTCTGTTCTTGTTTTTCCGCAATGACAGTTGAATGTGTAAAACATGGAAAGGTATGCATGTGTTATTTTGGTTGAGACTATGTTCATAATGGAATGCATGAGCAGTTGATGTATGTGGAATTAAAGTTGCATATATGTGCATGTTCTTGGATTATTTTGAAGTAAATAATTTGTATGTATTCATGAGTGATTTTTTGAGCACTAACAGCTTCAATGAGCGCAGGTCCACTTCGAATAATGGCTCGATAAAAAGGTTTGTGAACCAATTGAAAATTGACATGTTCATGGTTGTTTGGATTTTATTGCAGCAATAGTGGCTCGTCGAGGACGACTTCGCAAATAAGAAGAGGGGAGTATGTTAGCCCGGGAATTGGCTGGTTTTGATGCACTAATATGTTTCTGTTTGGCAGAAGAATATATTTGATTTCAGGTACTTAAAGGGTGATTAGGTGATTGATGGGAAATATCTGAGTGCATTGTTGCCGTCGAGACATGGATTTGCTCTGTCACGTTTATGAAGAAAGCCTTTTCGCAGCACATAAAGGGGTTCGACTTTTCCGTATTGTGGAACTCCCGGTCCATCGAAACAGCAGTAACCACGCAGAACAGGCTATTGTGGGAGAGAATGCTATAGTGCTGATATTGAGGAAAGTGGCAGACAATTCGGGGTGGTGTTGCAAATGACAGATGATTATAGAAAATCCCAGAGATCAACCGAGTTAACCATCGATGACACTGATGGTTGGAGAAGTGTAGGTAGATTTTGGAGCCTCGGATGGAAGCTGAATGTGGAGGCCCCAATACATATGGAGAGGGAAGTGATGCACACTGATGAAAGAGCTGGACTGTGATGTAATGCCCAATGACACGTTTTGAAGATCTATAGATGAAGGTTTCTCTGATCCGCTTCCTCTGACGGACTTAATATAAATGACAGCAAATTATGGAGAAGGATGTGCGATCAGGCAGCGTATTACTGCAAAACAAGGTGAGTTTTGACAAGAAGGCAACGATAACTGAAGGATTTTTGGGCTTTTCACTCAGAAATGTTGAATGATGCAAGCATGAAGACTGTTTTGTTTATCTATCTAAGGTCGAGAATTACAACTCTCATGTTTTGGTGCTAAGTTCTTGCATGAGGATGGACTCTCCATGATCATATTATTCAAGGTGCAGATTCAAGGAAGTGACAACGGCAGTTTCTTATGTTAAAATATATTTGGCATACTTTAATGAACAACCACTGAAAAAGAGCGATGGTCATGAAGGTTGGCGCAACGAATCATATAAAAGGTTTTCTAGAAGATATATGATTCTCTTCCCACTTCACCTTATCAAAAAGGAGAGGTGGCGACAATTTGGGGGGGAAAATCGTGGTTCGTGGGTTTTTTTGTCATGCTTGAAGAAGGTAAAAAAAAAAAGGAGGGCTGACTGCGAAAGAGGGCTGCTGACTGCTCGAGCGGGAGGGGGGACGGTGTGTGCAGGTCTGAGAGCTCTGAAGGGAAGTCTTCGGCAGCACAGGTACTCTGGGTGGAGTGCGGAGGGAGTGTTTTGGGTGACTTTCTTGGTGTGAAAGTGTTCTTTGACATCTAAAGAAGGAGAAGAGGGTTAGCAGGCCATGAAAGAGGGGGGGAGAACAGAGGTGAGTCTCTTTTTCTCTGTGACTGCTCTATAGCAGGTGTAGAGGAATATACGCTTGAGAGTTGAGTGAGTTGACTGATTGAGCTGTGATTAAGAGCCACAAATAAATGCACTCTATTATCCCATGAAGTGGCATGCATATCAACCGAAGTGTCCTTTATGTCTACCCGAGCATACGGTATGTATGTTGAAGTGAAGGGTTTAAGGCGCATATACTAAAAACTTTCATTTGTATTGTCTTCCTAAGTTTTTGCATTCATTTTGCATCTTGAGAGGGATTTGTTAAGTCTTAGACTTAGATTTCGTTGTGGAGTATATGATGAAACAGAAAATTTAAACTTTTGTGGAAGAGAGAGGCCCAGGCTCATTACTGCTGTTGTTGCTTTACATGCATAATTCACCCTCGGTTGGTGCATGTTTATGGTTTTTTTTTGCTGCCATCTCTAGCTATCTACTGAGGTTCAAATGAATGACAGTGTTGCCTTATGTAAAGGTTAAATACCTGTATCTACATTGCAATCACTGTCGATGAAGTGCTAATTGGGGTTTATTTGTCTGACGAGAAAATCTGGTGGTAGTGTTCAATATTACATATTGTTAATATGGTTGTTGTTCAACTCGCTAGTTGTGGCAGCATGAATTAAATGTGCCTACTGAATTTAATCGAAAGTTTGAGTACTGCAGTACAAGCCTTGAAATCTTCAGAAGAACAACTATTGTTAAGCCTTGTTATGCACTAGCGAATGGATTGCTCTTAAATAACTTGAATTTATCTTAACAATGAACATCTAGAGTTTCCATGCCTTTGAACGAATTTGAATGGAGTTGTTGCGTGCATGAACTAATGGAAGTGTGTTAATATGTACGCTTTCTTTCCCCCCTCGTTGGAAATGCTTGCATCGAGAATGATATGTCGTGGTGGCTTCAGATATATGAGGCGTATCCATTAACTTGGATGGGAAGATCGATGATAAGTGCAGGTCTTCACGAATGAGCATGTGAGCTGGAATGCATGTGTGTGCACAAAACGGGTGTGAGGGAGTGAGAAAGAGTGCATGAGAGGAAGAGGGATAGAGTAAATGAAATAAGGAAGTGTGGGTGAGAAAAGGCTGCGATCACGAGAAGTAGTCACTGGGAGTTTGGTTTTAGGTTGTGGTCGGATTCAAGTCTCCATGTCTACATTTGAGCATTGTTGAATGACCTAGAGGAAATGAAAGTGGCATAATCCAAGGAAAAAAGAGTGAACCCAAAGCATGTGTAAGGATATTTCCCTTGGGTCCAAAGACCATACATTTTGGTGCGTTTGCCGGGAACATATGAGCTAGTGCATAGACATAGGAGGAATCCATTGCGAGATAATTGTGGGCTCTAGGTAATCCAAGTAGACCGATTCCGAGGGATTTGAACAAAATAAAGTCTCGTATAATCACTTTTTTCTTGGGCATTAGAATCAAACAAGGTGCTATCTCTTGGAGATCTCATCTTCAAGAATGTATAGTTGTTTGCACCATAGAAACAGAGTATGTTCCAGCAAGTGAGGCATGTAAGGAAGCATTGTGGCTTTCTCGTCTTGCTTGTGATATGGGTTTACCTCAGCATGTACCTCGTTTGCTAAGTGATAGTCAGAGTGCCATCACTTTGGCTAAAAATCCAGTCTATCATACAAAGACCAAGCACATTGAGGTGAGGTATCACTTCATTAGAGATTGTTTAGCTACCGAGCACATTATTCTTGAGAAGGTTCACACTCGAGATAATGTTGCAGATGCTTTGACTAAAGCTCTACCACAGGATAGCTTTCGACATTGTTGTCACTTGATGGGGGTTACTTGATTCACGATCTTACACAGTCACTTGTATATT
>CM035407.1:135599789-135774789 GCA_020310875.1 Ceratopteris richardii
AAAGCAGGATTTGGCAGTACCTACTCAATCGGTAAAATGGGAGATGGTTTTCCTTCATTTATTGATAAATTGGATAGGAACAACTATGAGGCATGGTCTCTAAGGATGAAGAAATACCTACAAGGAAGTAGTCTCTATGGATACATCTCAGGAGATGAGGAATTTCCCTCATTCAAAACAAGAGGATTGCCAACAAAGGAAGAACATGAAAAGCTCAACACATGGTGTGCTAAGGATGCATTAGCAAGGTCTTATTTACTCAACTCCATCTTTGATTTTCTGTTGCCACATATTAGGAACTGTAAGACATCCCAAGAGACTTGGGAAACCTTGTCATCTTATTTTTCTTCCAACACAAGGGCTAGAAAAAATCAGTTGTGGATTGAATTTACCACATTAAGGAAGCAACCTAAGCAAGTTGTTTCAAAGTTTGTGACCAAGATTAAAAATGTAGCAGATCAGTTAGCAAGCATAGGAGAAGAGATTGAAGAAGAGCAGATTGTAAGGCACGTGATCAATGAGATCAAAGCTGATGACAAATGGGAAAGCTTCACCACTGCCATGGACCTTTACATGGACATGCAGATTCCAGATCTTACCACTCTCATGGGGCAATTATTCACTCATGCTCATGAAGCCAAACTCAACAAGAATGGAGATACATCCAAAGGTAATAGCTCTTCTGCCCTATACACTGCTAAAGGTAAAGCTAAAGATAAAGGCAAGAACAAGAAAGGAGAAGATGAAGGCTCTACCTCCCAAGATAACTATGCAGCGAGAGGTAGATCATCAAAAGGAAGGGGCAGAGGAAGTAAGCAAGGTAGGGGGAGATCCTATAACTCCTCACCATGTAACATTTGTGGTTTATCAAATCATACTATAGATGAGTGTTTCAGGAACTACAAAAATCAGAGAGGAAGAGGATACCAAAGAGGTGGATACTCACAGTCAAGAGATAGATTCAACCATCACCAAGGCTACAACAACAATTACAACAATAACTACAATGGCAACTACCAAGGAGGATTCAAATCCAGAAAGGACTACAACAACTATGTAGAAGAGCAGGATGATTCTCTTCTAATCATGAACATGAATTCAAAACGAGGAACAAATGATGACCACCTATTCTACATTGACTCAGGATGCTCAAATCATGTGGCTGGCAATGTAGCACTACTCTCTGATCTTGAGGAACCAAAAGGTAAGCATCAAGTACAAACAGGTGATGACACCAAGCACTTAGTAGTTAAAGTTGGAAATGTTAAGACTTGTGTTGGAAATCAGAACTTGTTGAGTAGGGTACTCTATGTACCAACCATTACCAAAAACATGATATATAAATGTAGTGCTTGTCAATTTGGGAAGTCTCATAGGATACCCTTCTCAAGGAAAGGCTACAGGCATGAGGACTACCTAGAACTTGTACACACAGATGTATGGGGACCAAGCAAAGACCCTTCAATCTTAGGATCAAGGTACTATGTATCTTTTATTGATGATTATAGCAGGTGGAATGTATTGTAGTTCATGAAGCACAAGGATGAAGTATATAATTGCTTTAAAAAATATCTTGCACTAGTTGAAAATCAGACAGGAAAGAACTTGAAGAGACTAAGGTCAGATGGAGGAGGTGAGTACTTCTCCAATGAGTTTGAAGACTTCTTGCAGGACAGAGGCATCAAAAGAGAAACCACCACAAGGTATACTCCTGAATAGAATGGGGTAGCTGAGAGAAGAAATAGGTTGATTGTTGAAACAGCTAGGTCTATGTTGAATGAGAAAAAATTACCTAACTATTTATGGGCAGAGAGTGTTTCTACTGCCACTTACCTCATAAACAGGTTACCATCTAAGTCCCTTGATGGGATGAAACCCTATGAAGCATGGCATGGTAAGAGACCCTCACTAGACCATTGCAGGATATTTGGATGTGTAACATATGTACACATTCCTTCTCAGATAAGAGGTAAACTAGACCCTAAGGCTGAGAAGTGCATCTTTATTGGATATGATTTAAATCAGAAAGGGTACAGGTTTTACAACCCTTCCAATAAGGGATTCATGGTTAGTAGATATGTTGTCTTTGATGAAAATGATTCTTGGTATGAGAATGAATGGAAGAAATTTAAACTACCCTACAACTTGGAAGAGGAGTTTCCAAGTCTTGCTAAGGAGGAACCTACTCGGAATGAAGACTCAACCTCAGATGATGAAGATGTTATCAACCTTGAAGAGTTCAAGGCATGGAAATCCAAAGGCAAAGTCAAAATGAAGAAGCTTGAAGACATACCTGAATCTTCAAATCAGTCAATCAGAAGATCACAAAGAGAGAGCAAAAAACCTATCAGATATGGGTATGATACATCTCTTGTTACTAAACACTCTGTTTATCTTGCCAAAGATTTGTCAATTGAAGAAACAGGATCATATGAAGAAGCCATAACCAAGACAGAATGGAAAGAAGCTATGGATGAGGAGATTGAAGCACTCAAGGAAAGTGACACATGGGAGTTAGTACCAAAGAAGGAATCCATGAAGGTAATAGGATCCAGATGGATCTATAAACTTAAAAGAAATTCTGATGGGTCAATTAACAAGTACAAAGCCAGATTGGTAGCCAAGGGTTTTGCACAAACCCAAGGCATTGACTATGAACAGACATTCTCTCATGTGGCCAAGATGCCAACTATCAGAGTGTTGGTGAGTGTAGCTGCATCAAAAAATTGGAACATGTACCAATTGGATGTAAAAAAGGCTTTCTTGAATGGATGGATTTCAAAGGAGGTATATATGTCACAACCTCCTGGTTATGAGGACCCTAACAAGGTATCATATGTGTGCAAATTGAATAAAGCTTTATATGGATTAAAGCAGGCACCTAGGGCATGGAATCACAGGTTGACCACCTATCTTCAAGACCAAGGTTTTGTCATGAGCACGGCAGATAACTCTCTATTCATTAAGAGAAGTAATTCAGAGGTAATATACCTATGTGTTTATGTTGATGACATCATACTTACAGGTAATGATGTGAATGGAATCAGGCAAATCAAGAGCCAGATGATGAAGGAGTTCAAGATCAATGATCTTGGTCTACTAAAGTATTTTCTTGGGCTTGAGTTAGTCTATACTAACTCTGGAATATACATTACTCAGAAAAAGTGCATAAAGGATATGTTGAAGAAGTTTCACTTGTAGGATGCCAAAGTGGCAAGTACTCCAATGGAGGTAAACCTAAAACTAAGTGCCGATTAAGGTGATGAAATTAATGACATTACAGGTTATCAAAGCATGGTGGGTAGCTTGAACTATGCTACCTTAACAAGGATAGACATTGCATATGGAGTTAGTGTGCTAAGTCAGTTTATGCACAAGCCAAGGATACCTCACTTAGAAGCTACTAAGAGAATATTAAAGTATCTCAAGGGTACACAAAATCATGGTTTGTATTTTCCTTACACTTCAGATATTGATATCAAAATGTATTCAGATGCAGATTGGGCAGGATGCAAAGATGATAGGAGGAGCACTTCAGGATACATCTCATTTGCAGGTGATAAGCAATATCATGGTCTTCAAAGAAGCAACCTATTGTTGCGTTGTCTTCTATAGAAGTAGAGTATAGAGGACTGGCTAATGCCACACAAGAAGCCATATGGATCAAGCTATTGTATACAGAATTGGGTTTATATACTAGGTCACCAATAATCTGTGGAGACAATACAAGCTCACTTCACCTTGCAGCTAATCCTATCTATCATGCTAGGACCAAACATATAGAGGTCCATTACCATTATGTGAGAGAGAAGTTGTTAAACAAGGACATTCAA
Source organism: Ceratopteris richardii (assembly GCA_020310875.1). Classification (NCBI taxonomy): domain Eukaryota; kingdom Viridiplantae; phylum Streptophyta; class Polypodiopsida; order Polypodiales; family Pteridaceae; genus Ceratopteris; species Ceratopteris richardii. The sequence continues at coordinate 135,603,623 of CM035407.1, forward strand.
CTAACCTATGTATCAACCAACATGCAATGTGCAGATTTGTTGACTTAAGCTTTGGATGGAACCAAACTTTGCAGGTTCAAAGCAATGATTGGATTGTAGGATATACATGAAGATTGAAGATGAAGACCAAGCCAAAATGTTTGGCTTGAGGGGGAGCTATTGGTGTAATTCAAGCCTACACATTTGGCTTGATGGATACATTGAAGTCCATACACATATGGAGAAGCATAGGAACTATTGCTAGTAGATAATTACCACTTTACTTCTTTGTAAAAGTCAGATTTGACTTGGAATATTTGTAAACACCTACCAAAAGGGATTTGTGAAAAAATGTTAGCTTTGATTGAAGGAATATCTCCTAGGATATAGGAGCTTGATCATAGGGAGCCAAAAGTTTGAATTTGAATTCAAACTTTTACTCAATCACTATAAAAGCGATCATCAAAAACTCGCAGTTAAGACTCATCATTCTCGAGCTCATTACTGTCAATTCTGAGTGTGTGTGATGCCTACACTCTATCCCACACCTATCCACACCATTAGGCAATGATCTTCATGCCAATGGATTTGTATACAAGTGTTCATTAATACATATATCTACATTGTTCATTTCTGAGTTCTCTGTCATACTACTTGAAAGTCTGTCAACTTGTGGAGAGCATATATCAGTCATTTCTTCACCAAATTCAAAGATCTAAAGCTTGTTGGATTAAGCTCGAAGTTTTCTACATATGGTCAAAATTTGAAGAGATGCTATTCAGCCATTTCAGAGAAAAACTTGTCGAGATGATCAATGGTCATTGTCTGCTACAGTCCTAAAAAATCGGGGGTAAAGGTTTACTTGCTAAGTTGATTTCTCTGAGCATGGTTAATCTTTTTACATCATTCCACTTGGAATAGTTAGCTTGTTAAGCTAATTAGATACCCCTAAAAGGAATTTTTTCAATTCCTATTGTGCTGGTCATACTGAGCAAAAGATCCAGCAGGTGTCAAGACATAATCAGAAGGTTTTCTTGAGTTTTTAAGTTTCAAAGTTATCTGCTTTGACTCAATCATTACACACATCATTTCCAAAGTACAAGGCCATTTTATGGTGTCATTGGAAAGCTAAGAAGGTCCACTTATCAACTCTGAAGTATAAAAGGGCTGGTACAAAGCAGGATTTCGCAGTACCTACACAATCTCTTGGAGTGTCCATCCATCTTTCCCAACATCTCACACACACACACTCTTCATAACTCTTAGGCACACAATCTCTTGTATCTTGTTCCTATTTCTACCTAGATTCAGATATTGGCAGTTTGTATCATATTCACACATTATAATTTGACATTGGAATATAGATAGTGTAAGACCTCATAGCTTACCGTTACACTTGAAATCTTGCCTATTCTCTCTCTATCTCTCACTCATCATATTTTTTATTCTTGTGTTTATGCTAAGGTTCATGTGTTGGAAGATCCTGTAAAATTGTGATTATTGTTATTGAGGCCCACCCAAGTTCCAATAGAAACAATGACCTAAGAAGAAACATCTATTGCTTTTTGGTTCCAACTTGTTCTTCCTTTGACATGGGACAAGAGCACGCTCAAAAATTCCAAACCATGAGAGAAATGGATTCTTCCCAATATATGCTTCTTGATGAATCTTTTTAATTTTATTAGGAAAGCCCATGCATCCCCTCATACACATTGCTATCTCAACAATTTTGCGACCCTCACATTCCATAACGACATCTTGATGTGATGTGTGAGCTCTCATTGATTGAGACTTTATTTCTTTGAGGTGATCTCACCACCACGTCCTATTTCAAGATTCTTGACACTTTTCCTTGATTCATTTTTCACAAGTTCTAGTTGTTTTTTAATCTTACCAAAATCTTGAGCCTTATTACAAAGAAAGTGCATCCGCATGCTCCTTCTATATTCATCAACAATCATAAGGCAGGAAGATCCTTCCAAGTGATGAAGAAAAATACCTTAGTTTTGCATCTCCTTCAATATTGTCCTTGTCACTTTGATGGGTTTTTGTTGAGACTGCATAAAACTAGATTGACCTCTCTCATTATCCATGTGATGAGATGCACCAATGTCTAGTACCGATGAATCCACAATTGATTCTTATTGTATTGAGGAGCATAGAAACTTTGCTTCATTTGCATCTATTATCTCCTCCTTAGACCATTCATCTATCATCTTGAGTACATGACAATATTCGATTCTCTATGCCTTGTGCAATGGAATCATTTTCCTTGAAACTTCTTCTTACTACTCCTCTTATTTAAACTCTTGCCTTTGGCTGAGGTGCCACCTATACATGATGTGTTGGTCAATAATGTAGCATTTCCATTGCTACATCTTACTTGCGCTTTGAGCTACAACTCCTCTTTCCTTAATAGAGAATAAAACTCCTCAAAGATCAAAGATTAAGGTCTCATGTGCTTGTTGAGAGTAGTTACCCTTCCATCATAATTTGGTGGAGAATTTTGGAGACTTCTTCTCGATCCCTTCATAAGCCATTCCATCATATAGCTTCTTGATCTGAGTGATGGATGCCTTAACATTCTCTTCTCCTACAAACTTTGCTCCATGCGATTGATTTTCTAAATTTTGAATGCGTGTTTTATTTTTTACCTCATAGTGACTCCCCAATATGCCTCACTTGCCTTGAATGTATGTCGAATGAGAGAGAGAGAGAGAGAGAAGATTCCACACAATTTCTCACTATAGCATATAGTTCATTTGCATTCCTTCTCTTCCAAGTTTGTAGAAGCTTTATGTATGGGAGAATTATCCAAGGGGCCAAAGGTAGGTCATTAGGGGGAAAAATGAACCCTGCATGGGCCTTGTAGATTAAGGAGTGATTAGTGATGGACCAATCAGATGAGGGTGGTGGCCACAGTCTATGCCCTATAAAATACTAGGTTGAAGGGGGAAGAGGGGACATATTTGTCCCTTATTTAATGAGCTACCTCTAGAGAGAGGAATCTCGTAACTAAGTTGTGCCCAAAAATTCAAAATTTCTAAAAAGTTAAAAAACTCATCATAACACCTGAAAATGGACCCCCCATTACTTTTTAGGGTCAAAAGTACTCTTTTTGACCCCAAATTCAAAATCCGTGCATGTTTTGAGCTCAAAAAAATGAGTTTTTCAAAAATACTCAAAAAAGAGTTATTTCCCTCCTAAACCTCACATTTTCATACCCAGGTCCCAAAAATTCATCTTTTCCCACTACTTTCACTCTGTAGCACACCATTGAAGCTCCTCTTTCTACACTCCAACCTACCTGCATCTCCTGTCTCGAATTAATGTTCTAGCTTGAAGACCTTTAGCTTCAATGGCAACAGCTAAAGCTTCTCGGCAATCGAAAGATGAAATCCTCACATTAAGATGTCACAATATCAAAGCCACAAATGGACAGTGGCTATCACATGAGTACTCCAAAGGTGCATGGGTGTACATGCAACCCTCTAGAGTTGGGCCTCATCGAGTTAGAGATTGTGGAAACTTAGATCTTCATTGGAAGGGAAAGTTACTTGGCTTCAAGAAGCACAGAGACAATGGGATGGTTGCTATTGTACAACATGTTTTTACAATGGCAACTATGAAACTTGAAAACTCTAGGAGAATGAGATATCCTGTGAATTGTAAGTATTACTCTACAATATTTTATGTTTTCTTGTTTCGGATATATTTCTGAACTATTTAGATATCTTTTTTTTTTTTTTAGATATATTTCCTTCTACTTTGGTGGAAGAGCAACCACTTCATAGTCTTACAAGTACTTTCCAGGCATTGCATGGAGATGTTGGTGCACTAGTCTTTCCAGAAATATCTCCTGCTCACCTTTACCATGATAGAGTTTTCTTTTACACACATAGATATGTTGTACCCTCTACAATGAATGGTTTTGGAAGGTTAGAGAGAATTGAAGTACATTCTCTTCTTAGCTTGGAGTGGCCAAAACCTGATATATGGTCCGTATCATCTTTCAAGCAAAAGATGGTAATGGATATACATAACTCTTTGAAATTCACAAAAGTGTCTAGGTTTGTAGGTTTGCACTGGTCTTCTCCCATTCATTGTTTTGTATATTTATTCCAAGGATTCTGATTCCAAGAGACTTCCACCATGTTCATGTGTAAATATATCACATATGAGCAAGTCGAAAGTCTTCTTGGTGAAGATTGGGGTTTGATAGAATGAATTGCAAAAGGTGATAAATATCTTTGTAAAATAGGTGGAACAGGTATAGGATTTTGATATTCGAAACAACGTTATTCATTATACATCAGATTCTACTATGATTGTTGGATGTGCAAACTTGGCAATCTTGATCTTTACATTCATTTGAAATAAAGCTTCGATTTCCCAATAATGAAACAGAAACTATTTTAGTGAATAATCATTGGACCTTGGCTAATCTGAGAGAACACTTGATGATTATGCGGTTTGAAGGACTAACTCAATCCAAATTCAAAATTCAAGGACATAAGGTGAGAAATGTTTCGTGCTTTTGTTAAAGTAATCTTTTCATTATTGTTCATTTTGTGGACGATTAACTTTCGCTCTAATACCACTGATGATGGTCGTCACGGCAAGGCTTGAACCTTGTCGAGCCTGCAGAAATTGTCGTGCCACCGAATAGAGAGCTAAGCTAGAGTGATATAGAATACCTCTGTAATCAACAGTAGCTTAGCAGGATTAATGTGGCTTAACTGTGTTAAACTGCCACTTGAATTCCATCGGAACTTCACCGGACTGTCATTGGGACGTCACCGAAATTTTACCAGAATATCACCGGAATGAACTTTGATTCTGCTCGTGATTACTTCAAATGAATTTATGTGAAGTAAGGAAGTGATACGTGAGCTTCCTTCACTGAATGAACTTCTTCTTGAAGTTTAAAGAAAACTTCACAGTTCTGAAGTGCAACTTTCCAATTAGACTTTGTACTGTGTGTACATATCCATTCCATCGGAAACTGTAATCAGCTTAAAGTAGAGACGTCTAGCTACAAGATGAGCTATCTCTCATACAAAGCTTCGAGTTCTACTGCGAGATATACTTCGTTGTTCTATCGGAAAAAAAACTCGCTTTCTGAGAAAACTATAACTGTCCGAAAATGCGTTTACTGAGATATCTTTGACCGAGACATTCGTTTACTGAGAGAGTACCGAGGGACACGTTTAGTAACGAACTATAACTATTAATGGTTAACGAACTTTCTACTGTAACACGAAAAACTCAGATTCTTCACATGCGAACAGTGCGCACAAACTTCCACATGAACATGTGTTTTCTATTAGAGAAGATGTGTACAAATTAGCTTGGCCTCTTCTTGCTCAAGCTGTAGAAACTTCTCCTATACTGACTAGTTTCTTATTACCATCCCTCTCAGATGAATACCTGACATTCCAGGTTTCTGTTATTCATCTGTACATACGCGATCTATGGCGTCTTCTGAGAACTTCTCACTCACTCTCTCTTCAGTCATACATACGCGATCTCTAGCGTCTTCTCACTTCCTCATATTCTCTCTGTCTCATCATCATCATCATCATCCGAGTCCTTCAATCCTTGGTGTATATATACACTTTTCTTTTGCGCTCTTCCGCGCTCTCATTCTTTAATTCACGTTATGCGCACATTATGCGCACACCGCTGTTTATTGCTCTGTACTTGTACGATTCTTGATTCTGGTTAACGGACTGATTCCGCACGCTGTACAATTCCGTCGTGAATTTGTCACTTCAATGAGGCTTTTAATTTCTGAAGATTCCGCTTCTTTTTTCTTTTTCTTTTATGTCTGTCTGTATGTCAAATTCGTGAGTGATTCCTCAACAGCTCCCCCTCAATCACTAATTTGACCTCTTCCGGTCTTTCATATATCTTTCTTTCTTTTATACCTGCCATTTCTTTGAATCTGCTTGTCTTTGTTCCATCCAAGCTTTTTGTCAAGATATCTGCTATCTGATCTTTTGTAGGAGTGTAGACTATTTCTATCTCCTTCTCCATTACCTTTTCCTCAGGAAATGATATTGAATTTCAATGTGCTTTGTTCTTGCATGAAACACTGGATTCATTGTGAGATATAGAGAGCTCATATTGTCTCCATGTATGATAGGTACGCCTTGATCAATACCCATGCTTTTGAGCAAGGTCTGCATCCATATTACTTCTTTCGCGGCTTCTACTAATCCTTTATATTCTGCTTCTGTTGACGATAAAGCTACTGTATGCTGTTTCTTTGAGCACCAGCTTACTAGCTTATCTCCTAGTTATATCATATACCCATGCGTCGATCTTCTGTCATCTTGACTTCCTGCCTAGTCTGAGTCACTGAATGCTCTCAGCTTTATATCTGATGTAAAAGGATAATATAATCCTTCCTTTATAGTTCTTTTTATATATCTAAGAACTCTTTGTCCTGCAACCCAATGTTGATCTGTCGGACAATGCATAAATTGTGAAAGAACTCCCACCGGATAGCTGAGATCCGGTCTTGTTAGCGTAGCGTAAATTAAGCTTCCTACTAACGACTGATACTTCTTCATATCTTTGAACTCTGTGCCATCATATTTACTGAGTTTATGATTTACTTCAAGCGGTATTGAGGCTTCTCTGCAATTCTCCATATTAAACTTCTTTAGTAAGTTTAGGAGATACCCTTTTTGCATAACATATACACCATGATCTGTATATGTGATTTCCATACCTAGAAAGTATGATAACTTTCCCAGGTCACTAATTTTGAATTCCTTTTCAAGCAGTTTCTTCACCTCTGTGATTCCTGCATCTGAGGTACCTGTAATTATTATGTCGTCTACATAAATGCAAATGTAGATCATTCCTTCTTCTGTTCTTTTGATGAGTAGACTTGCATCTACCTTCAAACTTTGGTATCCAAGTTCATTGAGATACTTCACAAGTCTGTAGTTCCAAGCTCTTGGAGCTTGCTTCAGTCCATAAAGTGCTTTTCTTAGTCTGCACACATGTTCTGGGTATCTGGAATTTACAAAACCTTCTGGTTGTTCCATGTAGACTTCGTCTGATATATATCCATTCAGGAATGCATTCTTTATATCTAGTTGACTTAGCTTCCATCCTTTTGATGCTGCCATAGCAATCACTGTCCTTATGGTTGACATCTTAGCCACCGGACTAAATGTCTCGTCATAGTCTATGCCATGCGTCTGAGCATAGCCCTTGATAACCAGTCTCGCTTTATGTCTGGCTATCCTTCCATCTGCAAGTTTCTTAACTTTGAAAACCCATTTATTTCCGATTACTTTCTTACCATTAGGTTTAGGAACAAGCTCCCATGTCTTGTTCTCTTCCAGTGCACTGAATTCTTCTTCCATTGCTTCTTCCCATTGCTTCTTGCCTTTAGCTTCATCATAGCTCTGAGGTTCATCATCATCTTTGACCATATATGCATAATCTTTCTGAGTTATATACGATGTATCATACGAGTACCTTTCCGGTTGTCTTCTTACTCTGTTTGACCTCCCTAGCTCGTATTCTTCGTGTGTATCTGAATACATGTCTTCATCTTCGTTTCTCATGTCTGATCCGGTCCTGGACGTACTTGCCTGCGTATAATCTTCATCTTTATTCACCTGCACGATTGATTTACCTTTCTCTTTTCTTTTTATTTCTTCTTCAAATTCTTCAGATGTATGACTCTGATCTGCATACCAGCTTTTTTTTTCATCAAATGTTACATCTCTGGAAATAGTAAATGGTTTGGTTAGAGGATTCCATAACCTGTAACCCATCTGCTTTTCATCATATCCGACGAACACATATTTCTCTGCTTTCGATTCAAGCTTATGTCTCAGTTGTGACGGTACATAAGCATACGCTAGTGATCCAAACACCTTACAATGATCAAGTGTTGGCTTCTTTCCCCACCAGGCTTCATAAGGGGTCATTCCTTCGAACGTTGTACACGGTAATCTGTTTACCAAGTATGTAGCTGTATTTACGGCTTCAGCCCAAAGATAATCTGGACAATTCTTTTCTTTCAGCATAGCTCGTGCAAACTCGACTAGAGTTCAATTCCTTCTTTTTGCTACACGGTTTTGTTGTGATGTATACCTGCAGGTTATTTCTCTCTTGATACCTGCATTCCAAAGATAATCATTGAACTCTCGGGAGAAGTATTCTCCACCTCCATCAGACCTCAATCTTTTAAGCTTTCGACCTGTGAGTCTTTCAGCATATGCATGAAAATGTCTAAAAGTTCCAAACACTTATGATTTCTCTTTCAAAACATAAGGAGTTATCCATCTTGTTGCATCATCAATGAAAAGGACATAATACCTTGATTCGCTAATAGATCCTTCCTTTGTCGGTCCCCATACATCTGCATGTATGAGTTCTAGCACACCCTCGTGTTTGAATCTTTTCTTCTGGAAAGGTAACCTGTGGGCTTTTCCCATCTGACAAGCTTCGCATTTGTGAATCATATGTTGGTTCTGTACATTCGGTAATCCCAGTACAGACTGATTCGCTATCATAGCTTTAATTCCTTTTTCATTGAAATGACCTAATCTCTTGTTCCAGAGATCAAGTTCTGTAATCACCTTTTCATCATGTGTGAGCAACACTTGGCCAATGTTCCCTTGTACTCTTAAAGTAAAGAGTCTTCCTTCTTTCTTACCAGAGACGATCTGATTATATCCATTCTCGGGATCTTCTACAAATACTCCTTTGTTTGTAAATCTGACCTGAAATCCTTTCTCAACTATCTGTCCCACACTAATCAGATTTTTTGGTATTGTCGAAACATACAAAACATTGGTTAGCAAATCTTCTCCACTCTTACACCACCTTTCCAATTGAATGTACGCTATGTCTTGTATTGTCACCTGTTTGAACAGTATGACTCGAACTTCCTTTTTCCAGTTCTGACATCAGTTCTATGTTTCCTGACAAGTGATTAGAACATCCAGAGTCAATGTAAAATACCTTTAGATCTTCGTTATCAGATGTGCTAATTGAGTTCATCATCAATGATGTATGATTTTCATTCTGTGTGTCATTTGCGTAGTTGTTATAGGTGGTGTTGTAGGATTGGCCCTGTCTCCAACTTCTTGTTCCACCTCTACCATAGCCTCCTCTTTGATTCTGTCTACCCTTTTGGAAGTTACCTTGATATCTTCCGCTTCTGCCTCTGCTATTACTGTTCTGATTTTGATTTGATCCATGTTGGTTGTGCCAACAGTCATGCGCCAGATGATTACTTAGTCCACAAATCCAGCAGGCCTTCTTGTTGGTATTCTGGCTACTTCTTCCTCTTCCAAAACCTCTTGCTTTGCCGGTGCCTTTACCTCTAGCATAATAAGCCTGAGTGCTCGACTCTTCTTCATCTTTTGACTTACCTTTGTCTTTCTTCTTGTTCTTCATGTACATTGGAGAGCTTTGTCCTTTACTCCTTTCAGATCTTTCTTTTTCATGTCCTCTCAAACCTGTTAGCAGTTGCGCTATCAATCTGTGATTTTTGACATCTTCTTTTATGGATCCAAGACTATCTGCTAGATCCTTCATTTTAGTGATGTAGTCACTAATGCTTTGACTCGGCTTCTTTTTGAACGTTGTGAATTCGGACCATAAGCTAGCCTTTCTAGCTTTCGTAGTATTTTGGAAGTGGTCTTCCAATGCGCTCCATATGTCCTCCGCTTTCTCCAGACCTCTAATGTGCGGTAGTAGATGACCTGAAACAGTGTTGTAGATGTAGGCTCTTGCCGTTGCATCTTTCTTCTGCCACGGCTTCAAAGCTTCTAACTCTTCTTTTTCTGGTTGGCTATCATCTTCAAAGGTCGGCTTCTTTTCTTCTCCGGTCACATACATCATTAAGTCCTTACTCATAAGTAAGGCTTCCATACGCATTACCCACGTGGGATAATTATCTCTGTCCAGCTTATCAATTTGGACATGATCTGCCATGATCTTCTAGTTTGCTTTGGATTTCCTTTGAGAGTCTTTTGGCTCTGATGCCTCTCGTGGAACTAACCGGCTCTGATACCACTTGTGGGCGATTAACTTTCGATCTAATACCATTGATGATGGTCATCACGGCAAGGCTTGAACCTTGTCGAGCCTGCGGAAATTGTCGCGCCACCGAATAGAGAGCTAAGCTAGAGTGATATAGAATACCTCTGTAATCAACAGTAGCTTAGCAGGATTAATTTTTCTTTTTCTTTTATGTCTGTTTGTATGTCAAATTCCTGAGTGATTCCTCAACATATTTTACTTTAATGACTTCAATTTCTTGCAAATTGATTATAGGTGGGCAGAAGAATGGAATACAAAATGAAAGTCCCTGTAGATTGGAGCAAAGATGGAATAGAACTCTCATTGTCATAGTTCTTTTGCAACCTGATAATGTTACTTCTTGGGCCCTAGTCATTGTATCTCATGGTTTTTGCACTTTGAAGAACCTTGTAAAAAGTAGGACAATCGATTCATGTTAGATATTGTATATACCTTCTTCTCTGATCCCTTCTCTCCTACTAAGATATTTAAAAATCCTCTTGATCTAAAATTGATGTAGAAATACTTTACATCATGGATGAGCATCGCAAATTTTGTGATGCGTTCTTGCATTTGCAAGCACGTCAAGTTGTAAAATCATTGATACTAATAATTTGTAATTTTTGTAAGATTTGATATTTGTAATGAAAACATGTCTACTCTCACATTTTTGTAGTCTACAACTGTGCATCTATAATTTCTCGTGGTGATTATTCAATTTTCACTTTTATATAGAGTATGTTCAAGTTCACAATAATTGACATTTTATTGGTTAATTTTCTTAATAGATGATCATTTATGAAGTTTGAAATTACAAAGGATATAACTAAAAAAGGCCATTCATGTTAGATATACTCAATACTTACTCCTCAAGTACCACATATGATCCATGGTGCTCTAAGTTATAAGGCCCCCATTATGAGGAGAAACCACTTTGAGAGTACAAACATCCATGGAATCTTAACTTCTAAGCTAGATGAGTTTTATATGTGAAAATTTATGGTAATAAATGGTCTTTGTGATTGATGCCATGAGGTAAGTGGGGCATAAACGTTTTGCCAATTTGAATGCCATTCAAGCTAAAAATAAAGGCCCTCTAGTGCCATGGAATTTCCCCATAGAACCTTAATGGGAGGAGTTCAAAGGGGGATTTCTGCCTTATGTGGGGTATAGAGGCACAACAAGAATGCTAGACATGAGGATATGATCCTAAATTATATTTTGCAAACTATTTTATCTCATGTGACTATGTTTATACTGGCTCCCATTGTAGAAGTTGTATATGCATGGATCACTATAGAGTAAGTGACTTGTTAGAAATAAGTTCCATGAATCTAAAAATCTAAATAATAAAGTTTCATATCCACGAAAAATAACCTTGCATGGCCTCAAAAGTATCAAAAAAGAGGAGCCATAGAAACATGGGATATGTCTTTGTGAAAGTTTTGTAGAGGCCTATTGTGTGTTTCTATGGATGAACTTTTTTTGTGCTTTTGAGGCCATGCAAGTTTATTTCTAGTGGATATGAAACTTTATTATTACAAATTGAAGGTCCATGAAACTCATTATGTGCTCAACTCAATTTACCAATGGAAAAATGAGTTTATAACCATAAATGATTTGCTCTGCACACATAGCATGTTGACTTGAGTGCATATGATTGTGAACATATGATATAGATCAATGTGGAGTTGAGCATGTGTAAGAAAGGTTATGAAAAAGTATATTACCAATGAGATAATTTCACATTACAAAACATCTCTTCAAGAAGAATGATCACATAGTCATATATGCTCCTATCTAGTTCTTGGGTTGCATAATTTCCCTTTAAATTTTCAAGAAGTAATACTTATTTCCACATGACCTTGCAAAAGTTTTGCAGAGGCCTATCCCGCGTTTCTATGGCTACCCCATTCCTGGTGTTTTTTGAGGTTACCAAGGCTCTAGATGTCAGAATTAGACAAATAAACAGTCAATCTTAGGGTTTTTGCATGTTCCGGACGTGATGGTAGCATCCATTTCTCTAAAATCTAAACCATTCCTGAGATATAAACATTTTCATAGAATTTATGGGTTTACAATGGTTTCCTTTGTGTTTATGACATCACCTCCCTCTCAAAGTGATAAGTTCCACAGGAAGTAGCTATGTAACTGTGAGATTTTTTGGAAATTGAATCTTCATAGTTATTGTTCTTTTAAGAGTTCTTTATATGTTGTACTGGAACACGATGATGATGGATATCCATGATGGTACTAGAAAGGATTTGTAGTATATCTAGCTAAAGAATCAAGGGCATGATTCTCATGATGGATAGTACTCCTTTTCTGACTCAGATGATGATCTTTTGATGTGGAATGGTGATCATGGAAGTTTTAAACCCAGCTTGTATCTTCTTCCTAGGACATTTAAGTATGATGTGGTTAGTGACAATACAACTCCTTTCTTTCAAATTTTAGGTTCATGGACCTTATTATATGCACAACCTAGTTGAAGAATGCAAATACTAGTTTTGATTCTAAGGGATTTGTTTTGCACACATACCATCTTTACACAAGTGGATATAATTATGAACATATGATATAGATCAATGTGGACTTGAGCATGTGTAAGAAAGATGATGAAAAGTAGATTATCATAATGGAAATGTGATTTTACAAAATGTATCTCTTCAACAAGAATGATTACATAATCATGTATGGTCCCATCTAGTTTCTTTGGTTGTATGGTCATCATCTTCACATGAGCTACACACAAGTCAATATCTTTCAAAATAGAAGTAAGGAATGTATCTCCTTCCTCTTGGATGGCTTCAAGTGCTATTGATTATATACAAAGTCTAGTGCATTAACTTTGAATCACTAAGGATTGATACTGTTTGCTCACTTTTTTGTTGCTTTTGCATTAGGAGAAACTTTAGGTTGTGCTACATATGATCTATGATGTGGTTGGTATTTCTTATCCATTTTACATATATGCCTTGATTGACATTGTGACACAATTTATCGCATATGTTTCTTTTCTCATATGTGGGTAGTGTTCTTTGACCTTATAGTAGTGACTTTATAGCCTCTACTTGATATGATGTTGGAATATGCATATGTTTCATGATGATTCCGTGAAGCTCTCCTTTTTGGATGACTTGGAATGGTTCCTTCATGCATGTTTCATCAGCCATGTTCCATTTGGAGGTAGATTGAGTTCAAATGGTTCATCACCAATGATAAGTGGATCTATTATTCCCCTTTGTGCATGTCCTTAGAATCTTTTTATGAATGGTCACATTTGTGGTAGTTGATCTTCATCATGCTCACAAGAATGATTCTATGGATGAGGGTATGAACTATTTTGGTATTCTTAATCAACTTCACTCTGTCATATTGAGCCACTCTATAATTGTATGGTGACCTCTGTTGCATGTAGGCGACTTCATCCTCTGTGATGGAGCTTCATCCAAGGTGGTCATTATGTACCTTGAGAATGGATAGGATATACCACAAAAACTTGTTAGTATAAAATAATCAATGATGCCTCTTATGTAACTTGAGTTCCAAGTTGAACCCTAAAACACTTTTTTTGCATGACATTGATCATGCTGCAAAGGACTTGCTAATAACCTCCAATTTTCACTTGCAATGTTGTGTTGTAATCTCATGAAAACATTTCTAATAATCAAACTCTTGCAAAAGTTTTTTGAAGAAAAGAAAGTGAATATTATTCCAATTAGTCAACATGCATAGAACCACTAATATGACATGTACTTTTTAAGAAATTATGGTTAGATCTATAGTGGGACTTTTCCATCACAACTGTACTAGAATCTTGACTGATAAAAATCGATACATCAAAATTCTCCATATGACAATACAACATGTAATATTTCAATGAATAAAATGAGCACAATTTAAAGAAACAAACAACATCTGAATGTAGAATGTACCTTACCTTTCACTATTCCAAGTCATTGATGATTAGTATCTTTAATATGAATTTGAGCCTATCACCACAACATGTAGAAAAAAGATAAACATATATAAAATCAAATTCAAAAGGGATATGAAAAGAAAATTAGTAGAGGTAGATTTTATTCTAGAAGAAGAACATTGATTTTTGAAGCCTCTATAGATTAAAAATTTATTTATTTATTGTTTTGTACAAACAGAAGCATATGTATATGAGTTCTTCATAAAGTAAGGATATGATTTCTTCATTGAATCCTTATTCATGGTTGCATGCTAAACATACCTAGGCATATTTTCTTTTATGTGTAAGTACTATGTGGCAATATCAATCATGTCCTCTTTATAATTCATGTTCCTAATGAATAACTTCTATAATCATGGAGAAATGCTTCCACACACATTTTCGTATCCATACTATGTAATATTGGTAAGAGAAACTATTAACAATTTAAAGTGCTTTGGTGTTGATGAAGCACTTATTTCTTAGATGAATTACGTATGCAAAGGAAATATTGGTTTAATTCTTTTGCAACTATGAGAATCAAGAAAAATATATACCTCATTAGAAGAATATGGTGTCTATGTCCTCCCACTCCACATGAAAGAGCTTCCAATGATGGTATTGTGTGCTTTTCATCCTGAAAAATAGTAGATGAATACTAGAAAGTAAAATGAATAGTACATCTTTGATCACAAAGAAAGAATGAACCACCTACTTGGACATGAATATTGTCATCTCATGGGAGAAAAATTTCTTTGTGAGTGATTCTATTATTGTTACATCTTCTCCTTGGAGGAAATTGTTCGAGTACCCCATGGCTGCTAGATTTTCATTCTATGTGAGTGAAAATGATAAAAATTTGAAAAACTCATTTTTTGAGGTAGGGAAAGTTACGAGTTTGATGATGTGGCACTTTACTTTTGGAGTAGTTTGAAAAAAGAACTATTTTGAGTGATTTTATCAAAAATCCATTAAAAAAAGTGATTTTTGACATGTATATTAAGAAATGGGCCCTTTTTAGTAAGCTATAACTAATTGTGTGACTTTCAAAAAAAAGTCAATTTTTTTATTCACAAAGATGGATGAATTTGATGATGTGTAAAGTGGAATCTCTCTCTCTTTCTTTTATAGAAGAGAGAGATGACCCTACTTGGGCCTAAAAAAAAGCCTAGTCTTGCATACTAAAAAGTGCTCTATTAAATGCACTTTGTTCCCTCAAGCAAGAACAAGATTAGGCTTAATCCCTTAAAATTAGGAGTCCTTACAAGGCCCATGTAGGGTTCATTTTTTCCCCTAATGTAGATTTTGCTCACTTTCGATCACCATCTCCAAAATATCATAAGAATTAAACATAAATGTAATATTAAACTTTCAAAGAAAATAAATTGTACCATCTAACTTGCCTTCACTAAAGGTTGGTGGATGAACCCATAGTGTTTGCATTTCCAAATCCATTGCACCAACTCCAGTTCTGCTTCCACTTCTAGATGCTAATATCTCCATAGTGTTGAAGCCTTTGTGCTCCATGAACTTGAAGCCTTGAAGATTTTTTTCTCCCTCCAACCCTAGGTGTTGAAGGCTTCAGCTCCTATGAACTCTAGTGCTAAAGCCTTTGTCTCCCAGAAGCTATAGTGTTGAAGCCTTTGCCTCCCAAGAACTTCAATGTTGGAACCTTTGCCTCTCACAAACTTTGAGTTGAAGCATTTGCCTCTAATAACTTTGAATTTTGAAGCCTTTCTTAGAGTTGATTCCTTGGCCTCCACAATCTTTTCAAATCTTCTATACCATTCTATGCTTCGATACCATGTATAAAAAAGAAATAAATGAATGATGAATTAGTGATATGCACTCCAACACCATGTAGAAGTTACCACAACACACACATATATATAATGATGGTTATAGAGAAAGAGAGAGATTTCTAGTTATGGGAAAAACACAAGAGATATGATTGTAATGGAAAGTTGACACAAAATGAGTAGAAGATGAACTCAACTCAAACTCAAAACTTTAGTACTAATTAACCCAAACAATACACAGGAAATAGATGGTTCTATCCACCCATGCACTCCCCATATCGATCTTAGATGGTGATTTAGATAGATGTTAGGTGAAGGATTATAGGCCAACACAATGGGTACTAATATGGACACCCTAATGGTTAGAGACTACAAACTATGATCTTAGATGGGAAGGGGATAATCCTTATAAGTTCCTCCAAGTCTAGGTTGAGATTTCCATGTTCTAGGGTCTTAGTAGCTTGATCCATGCCCAAAATAATCTCTACCATTGATTTCTTATCCAAATCCAAAGATACAAAGGTGGGAGCAACAACCATTTTTTTGTACCCCTTGATCTTGCATAATCCAAACATAGGAACAAGTCTAGATCTAATGGACCACATCAAATATACCCTTCCCTAAGTAAGAAAGTTACTTTTGTTTCTATCCTTTGATTTGGGTTGATCCTCACAAAGGATCAATCCCAAATCAAATGCCTTAAAAGTAAACTTCCTAAATGTCTATTTACAATCTACTATAGACCTCGTTTGACCCCAAGATTCTGAACCTACCAATGTCCAACACTCTCACATGGCTTTGCCTCATAACGGGGGCCTTACAAAATAGAGTTTCATGGAACAATGTTAGTGCTACATAAGGGTGAGGCATTGAGCATATCTAACATATCCCCCCTCCCACACATAATTTCCACCCAAAGGTGAACTACCTTCTTGGCATGATGCCAACCTGACTATGTCTAACACCCCCCCTCAATTTCCACCCAAAGATGAACTACCTCCTTGGCCAAATGCCAATTCTTTGAAGGTGTATCGAGAGTATATCATTTCTAAGCACTTTGGTGAAGGTATCTATTTCATTCTCCTTGGGTGGATAGTTGACTATTTCCACCATATATCTCAAGTGTACTTGCTTGCCAACTCTTGAATGTTCTTCGTGAGGTATACCTCCAAACTTCTCAAAAGTATGATTGTAAAAATGACATCCTGTATGGAAATCCATAAGTAGATAATACTACCAAAGACCTTATGTAGCTCCCAATGTCTATCCATTGGTACAATGACCTTAGGGCTTGTTTCTTCCCATAGAATGCCTTCTTCAACTTGCAGAATGTGCTTTTTGAATGTGGAACCTCAAAACCTTGTGGCTGAGATGTATGTACCTCCTCCTTGAGTTCAACATTCAAAAGTTCTAACTTTTCATCTAACATAAAAACTTGCCCATCTGCTACCATTAGTACCATGCAAATATTGGTCATTGAGCCTTATCACAAGGAAAGTACATCCACATCTTCCTATTATACCCGTCAACAATCATAACATAGGAAGATCATCCCAAGGCTTGTATAGACATGTTACCACACAAGTTAACACTAACACTAGAGGAGCCTTTGAACTACTCTTGCTTTCTTTTGGGAATGCCTCTATTTGGTTCTTGCCCATCATACAAGCTCTACAAGGTACCTACATTCCATTTGCTATAGGTAAGTGATGAAAAACATACCTTGCTTTTGCATCTCCTTAAATACTATCCTTATCACTTTGATGGGTTCTTGTCAAGGATGCATAAAACTATATTGACCTCTCTCATTGGCCATGTGATGAGATGCACCATTGTGTAGAACCCATGAATCCATAATTGATTGTTCTTGTGTTGAGGAGCACTCAAACTTTGCTTCAGTTTCATCTATTATCTCCTCCTTGCACCCTTCATCTATCCTCTTGCCATGACAATCTCCAATTTTATGTCCCTTCCTTTTGCAATGGAAGTTCTATCCTTGAAACTTCTTCTTACTCCTCTTCTTTACACTCTTACCTTTGGCTGAGGTGCCACCTTTACTTGATGCCTTGGTGGAGAGTGTAGCATCTCCATTGCTACTTCTTACTTGGGCTTTAAACTTCAACTCCTCTTCCCTTGGTAGAGAATAAAATCCTCAAAGATCAAAGATTGAGGTCTCACATATTTGCTCAGACTAGTCACCCTTTCATCATAATTTGGTGGAAAATTTGGAGAAACTTTCATGCTATCCCATTACTAGTCTTCTCGTTCCCTTCATAAGACATTCCATTATATGGCTTCTTGATCTAAGTGATGGACCCCTTAACATTCTCTCCTTCTTCTGTGCTTTCAATTGGTTTTCTAAAATTTTGATGCATGTTGGGTTTTCTACCTAATAATGACTCCTCAATATACTCCCTTCCGACTTGCCTTGGATGTATATTGAATGAGAGAGAATAGACTCCACACAGTTGCTCACTATTGCATATACTTCCTTTGGATTCCTTATCTTCCAAATTTGTAGAAACTTTGTTTCCAAGAGAGAATCACCATATTCGGATCCGATGGGCCAAAGATAGGTTGTGGTTCTTGCTCACTTCCCATCACCATATCCAAAAGATCATAAGAATCAAGGATATTTATAATCTTAAACTTGCAAAGAAAATAGTTTGTACCATCGAACTTGCCTTCACAGAAGGTTCGTGGATGAACCCATAGTAGATGTTGATATCTCCACTTGTAGATGTTGATATCTCCACTTGTAGATGTTGATATCTCCACTTGTAGATGTTGATATCTCCACTTGTAGATGTTGATATCTCCATAGTGTTAAAGATTTTCTATCCCATGAACTTGAAGACTTGAACCCTCAAACTATAGTGTTGAAGCCTTCAGCTCCAATGAACTTCAGTGTTGAAGCTTTTGCCCCCCACAAGCTATAGCCTTAAAGCCTTTGCCTCCCAAGAACTCCAATGTTGAAGCATTTGCCTCTCTCAAACTTTGGAGTTGAAGCATTTCTTCTAAAAAGATTTAATGTTGAAGCCTTCCTTCCATGATCTCTAGAATTGATTCCTTGGCCTCCACGACCTCTCCAAATCTTCTATACCATTTTGTGCACTGATAACATGTAAGAAAAATAAATGAATGAATGATGAACTCGTGATATGCACTCCAACTCCATGTAGAGGTTACCACAACACACATGTATATAGAATCAAGGTTAGAGAGAAATTGATATATTGTTAGTCATGGGAAAAACACAAGAGATATGATTGTAATGGAAAGTGGACATAAAATGAAAAAAAAATGAACTAAACTCAATTCAAATAAAACTCAAATCTCTAGTAGAAGATAAATCAAACACTACACAAGAGATAAATGGTTCTATCCACCCATGCACTCCTGATATGTAGCTTAGATGGTGATTTAGATAGATGTTAGGTGAAGGGGCCATAGGCCAACACAATGGGTACTAAGATGGACACCCTAATGGTTGCAAACACTAGAAACTAGGATCCTAGATGGGGAGGGGATGATCCTTATAAGTTCCTCCAATTCAAGGTTGGGATTCCCATGTTGTGGGGTAGTGGTAGCTTAATCCATGCCCAAATAATCTCTTCCATTGACTTTTGATCCAAATCCAATGGTAGAAAGGTAGGATCAAGGACCATTTGTTTGTAACCCTTGATCTTACCTAATCTACACTTAGGATCAAGTCTAGATCCAATGGTACACATCAAATAGACTCTTCCCTAATTAAGAAAGGTACTTTTGTTTCTATCCCTTGATTTTTGTTGATCCTCACATAGGATCAATCCCAAATCCAAAAGTTCAGAAGTAAACTTCCTACCTATCCATCTATGGTCGATTGTAGAGCTCATCTAAGCTCAAATGCAAGGACCTACCAATGTCCAACACTTTTATATGGTTTCTTCTCATAATGGGAGCCTTACAAAATAAAATGTCATGGAAAAATGGTGGTGCTACATAAGGGTGAGACATTGAGCATGTCTAACACTCCCCCCCCCCAACAATGTACACCCAAAGGTGAACTATGTTCTTAGCATGATGCCAAGTCCTCCATGAGGGTGGAGCATTGACTATGTCTAATATTAACAAATTTCTCTTCACCCATTCTCATGGTTGGCCACCATAAGCATATAAACATTAGCATTTGAATCGTTCTTCTAAGAGAGAAGTGTCATGCTACTAGACTTGAATGAGTAGCTTTGAGTCTCCTCAAAATATCTTTGTCGTGCGTATGACATGTTTGTAGGTAGCTTGACTATCTTGAGGTAATCTAACATGGGAAGAATCCATTCATGATTGGAAACTATTCTCTAAATGTATAGCATTCTCAATTTGCCCTAGATGTGGACTCAATACACTATCTAATATAGCTTGCTACATCTTTCTCCATTGTAGTTAGTGTACTCCATCTCATTTTAAGTACTACAATGTGAGAAAACTAGGAAAATGATTACCCATTATGCTCTTGTGAGAGCTCTCAATAATCATCCTTTGCTTTGCTTCCCCCACACAACAATAGAATATGCCTTGATTATCTCTATGATAGATATATTCTACAATGATTTGAAGTTATCATGCTTCTTGTAATCTCTTCGAGGAAGTTTTCACTTGAGGATGACTAGGACCAAAAGTGAGAATAGGCAATAAAAAGTTATCCCCACTTTGATACTAATCCCAAGTCAAAGAGATATTCATCTGGAATATCATCATTAATGGCAAACTTGGCCTCTTCATTAGCAATTCTAGATAGACGGTTTGCTCAATTGTGGGTCTTGCTTTTATTCACTACTACTTTGAACTCATACTCATAAGCAATAGGAACCATCTAACCAATCTGCTTGTGGCACAAGTATTGTTGACTAGCTACAAGAGGGATTGGTTTTCTACAAATATCTTCAAATTATTAAACATTAAATCATTTCTAAACTCCTTTAGCATAGACCATTCCTAGGGCTTCTCATTTTGTCATAATATAATTGTTCTTAGCAAGATTTAGTTGTTGCTCAACATATGCAATAGGGAGATACATATTTCAATGCTCAATCGATTGGGCTAATATGCATCCTATTGCATAGTTTGAAGCATCCACATGAATATGGAAGGGGTTCCTGCGGTTCAGGGGTTTTGGAATTAGTCTTTTTATGAAGCATCTTTTCAGTTCCTAGAAAGGGTTCTTACAGTCTTTAGTCCATTTAAAGTGATTGACTAGAGAGTAAGGAGGTCATGCAATTACCACATACATATGAATGAAAAGACATTAGTGTCCACAATGGACCATGAAGGCATGTACTTCTCTAGCATTTCTAGGCCATTGATGTTTTGGAAATAACTCTATTTTTCTCTTTGTTAGTTGGAGTGCCATGTTTAGAAATAATGTGCCTAAGGATTTTTCCTTGGCACACCATGAGTAAAAACTTTTTTAGATTCAGAGATAATTTGCAAATTTTTCATTTATCAAATATGTGTATGAGATCAACTATGTGTTGCTATCGCACCTTAGAATGTGCACAAAGGTTTTCAACATATACTTGTAAGCATTCCCTAAGGAAATGCATGGCACACAAGTCTTTGAAAGGTAGCTGAAACATTAGTCAAACCAAATGCCACGAATCTAAATGTAAAGATACCTCATTCTATTGCAAAAATAATTTTATGCTGATATTCAAGGGCTATGGATACCTAATTGTATCTTCAACCCATTCAAATAGATGATGAGTAATTGATACTGGATAACTATATCTAATGGTTGCTTCATTGAATTTCTTCAAATTGATACACATACACACACACACACACACCAAGTTCTCCATTCTTTTGATACTACTACTATTGGAGAGACCCATTTGGTGTGCTTGATTTCATAAATGAAGCCTTTAGACACTTTTCTATCTCCTCCTTGATTTTCTTGGAGTATGTCTTGTTATAAGTGTATGTTGTTTCCTTGACTAGCTTGGTTGTGCTTGTCATGGGAATCCTATGGGGACATATATGGGATCCACTCCTTTTAAATCCTTATAGGACCAGGCAAATACATCTTGCTATTCTCTCAAGAGGCCAATTAAACTTCTTTCTTCCTCTCTAGTGAGTTCATTTGCAGTCTCAGTGAATAGATCCTCTCCTTTCCCATGAATAATTACTACTTTCTTAGTTGTCTCTTTGTAGTCATATGATTGTGCCGCAATAGCCAATCTCTTAGGCATTTTCCCCTTGGATAGTCCTTTCTTTGACTATGCATTTCTTGAAGTTTTCAAGGACTTCAAAGATTGAGTATTTCTCTTCTTCTTTTGACTCTTCAAGCTCGTGTTTAGCTTCCTCCACTTGATAGACTTCCCTATAGTATTGTATTGACTTAGGTGTCTCTCAGGTGCTCATAAATCTAACCTTGGGAAAATAGTCTCTACCTGATGCATAAGGAATAATAAGGAATATCTTCTATGTATGGTAGTTCCTTATTCCCTCTCCTTAGAGCTTCAATTTACATTTGTTTCAACAAGATATCCATCTCATCCATTACTCTTTCATAGATTGGGAACTTGGACAACCCATAGTCTATTTCTTCTTCTTCATGCTCATGAATCACTTGCACCATGAAGACATCATAGCCTTCTTCATCCTAACATGGAGTGAGCATCTACTCATTGATTTCCACATCCAAGGTAGCAAGGATCTGAGCTCAATCATATGGTTCAAAATCCTCATCTCAAAATCTCATGGGCATGTAGGAGGGATCTTCAATACTTCTATCAAAGTTGCATTCTTCCATGTAAGCGAACTTCTTTCCTTGGTGAACATTGCACACGTTAGAATATTTCATGCTTGGATCAAATTGCTCATGCTTACGATGCTCACTTTTCTTACTTTGTAGTCCATGCACCATGACAATGCACGTGTTTTTTAAATGGGGGACTATAATACTGCAAGTTGTAACTTCTTGTATGTATTCTCTATTTTTCAATAGAATATATTTATACAGGGGCATCCAAGGAAGATTCTAGAGTAGAGCTTCACCCTATTCTTGGGGCATTTTCTATGGGAATCACAGATTGTTTCCCTCCTTTTTCACACTAACATCTTTGTCCACCCTTACCCGATGATGTTCACCTTTAACAACAACTTTAGGGCCCATTTCTATTAATTTTGTCCCATCTTATCCCTTGGGAATCTGACTTATCCAACATTTGGTCATGTATTTTAAGGCTTTTCGTGAGAAATTTTATGTATAGGGTTGTTGGGCATGTATGCTACCTAGGAAAAAAACCCAAAGAAGATGTTTCCACTCTCATCCACACCCTTTGCACTCTCAACTCACTTTGGAATCTCACCCACACTCCCCTTCCTAACACATGAGTGTGTGTGAAAAAAATATTTTAAAGAAGTTTCTAAATTCTCCTATGCGTTATTGATGTGCATGCACTTGCCTTCTCAGCTCACCCAATCTTATTTCCTTGCACTCACACATCCTCTCACCCAAGAGCAAAAGAAACAAAAGGTTTGTGAAGAATCCTCTTTGGTTCATGAGGAACTTGAGATGTTCATGAAAAACTTGAAAATTTTGGGATAAACTTGGAATCTTCTTCTCTCTCTTTTTCCTCCCCCATTTTTTTTGGGTGCTCACATGCATGCAACATAGTTGAAAAGTCAATGAAATTTAAATAGTGTATATCTCATATTAGGGAGATTGATGATGCCCCTCTCACTCCTATGTTTGCACCAAAGTTCATATGAAGGTCCTTATTTGTGCCCTGACAATCCACAATAGGTGCAAGGTGCATTACTTTATGGTTAGTGATTTTGATATTGATTACCTTGCCAATTATGTGTTTGGGATATTCTTTGACCATTGTTTGGGTACCTAGGCATATAAGGTTGAGGAGCCACATTGTTTGCTTAAGCTTCCATTCTAGTCTAAACATGTGGTGTATCATATCTCTAAAATTGGGGATTTAGTAGCATGAGTCATAATAATGACCCATTTTGTGACATACTTGATAATATGACTATTTAGTAGTAGTAGTAGTAGTAGTAGTATTATTATTATTATTATTATTATTATTATTATTATTATTATTAGTAGTAGTAGTAGTAGTAGTAGTAGTAGTAGTAGTAGTAGGAGTAGCAATAGCAGTAGCAGTAGCAGTAGCAGTAGCAGTAGCAGTAGCAGTAGCAATAGCAGTAGCAGTAGGAGTAGCAGTAGCAGTAGCAGTAGCAGTAGCAGTAGCAGTAGCAGTAGCAGTGGCAGTAGCAGTAGCAGTAGCAGTAGCAATAGCAGTAGCAGTAGCAGTAGCAGTAGCAATAGCAGTAGCAGTAGCAGTAGCATTAGCATTAGCAGTAATAGTAGCAGTAGCGAGAGCAGTAGCAGGAGCAGTAGTAGGAGTAGTAGTAGGAGCAGTAGTAGGAGTAGTAGGAGGAGTAGTAGGAGTAGGAGTAGCAGTAGCAGTAGTAGTGGTAGTAGCAGTAGCAGTAGCAGTAGTAGTAGCAGTAGTAGAAGTAGAAGTAGTAGCAGTAGTAGTAGCAGTAGCAGTGGCAGTGGGAGTGGTAGTGGCAGTGGCAGTAGGAGTAGCAGTAACAGTAGCAGTAGCAGTTGCAGTAGATGTAGCAGTAGTAGTAGCAGTAGCAGTAGTAGTAGCAGTAGCAGTAGCAGTAGCAATAGCAGTAGCAGTAGCAATAGCAGTAGCAGTAGCAGTAGCAGTAGCAGTAGCAGTAGCAATAGCAGTAGCAGTAGCAGTAGCAGTAGCAGTAGTAGTAGCAGTAGTAGTAGTAGTAGAAGAAGAAGAAGAAGAAGATTAAAAAACATTCAATTTAGCAAGGAATAATTTTTAATATTACGTGCTTCAATATTCTTTGACTTCTTGTGCTTTTGTTTTCTTCCTATTATCTTTTTTAGTGTTTTGGTGTCCTTTTCTCTTCTTATTTTCCTTACCATTCTAATTTTCCTTTTATTCTTTAGATTTATTATTAGTTTTAGTAGTGGATTTTGAATTGGATTGGTCATACTCCAATTTAATTTCTAAACTATCAATCTCCAAATCTATGTTTGTGTTTATGATTCTTCTTTATTCTTCTTTTCTTAGTTATTCCACATGTATGTGTGTGTTGAAGCTGAAGGTCAAGGACAAAGCATAGGAACACTTCTAAGAGGTGGACACACAAGAAGAAGGAGCAAGTAGGGAGCTCCAAGAAGTACATGTCAACTTTTTAGAAGAATTCCCTACAAAAATAGTGATTTCCATCACTAAAACCATTGTAAATACCATTTTCTATTTTTGTAGCTCCATTTTGTGCAAGTCGAGGAGTCCTCGAACTTGAGGAGCATTAGAAGTATCATCCTACCAGTTTTCATAATTTTTAGACTCTGTTTGAGCCCTCAAATAAGCCCTGGAACCTAATTTTTAACTAGGCCGGACACTAGGTCTAGACAGGGCCAAAACTAGTCAAAAAACTATAAAAAGAGCTAGAGAGCTCATTTTTGAGGTTAGCTTGTTAGAGAATAGAGCTTTTGTAAGAGAACTCTTTTGCAATCGAAGCTTTCCATTGTTCCTCTCTTTGATCTTACTTTGTGCGCGTGTGTGTGTATGTGTGTGCATGTTTGTGTTCTTTCACTCACGCACTTGTGCCTTCACTTGCTCGTGGTCTTCATACCGGTCCTCACATCTCCGCAGATTGACAAGTAAAGGAGGTGGTGCTTACGCTTGAGCTACACCAAATTTTGGCGCCGTTGCCGGGGAGAGAGCTTCGAGGACGAGCGTTGTGATGGTAAGATCGTAGATTTGCGACGTTGGAAGGTAAAAAAACTGTCATTTTTGTTCATTTTCTGATTTTTCTTCTTCATCTTCTTCATCATCATCATCTCCACCTTCTTCCATCTTCTTCTTCATAGAAATTTCTTGTTTTTTAGTGCATTTTCACCATTTTCATACCATTTTTCATGCATTATTGTGTGGGAAGGAGTTAGGAAGTGCAAGGGAGAACAAGCGCCTGTGTTTTTCATGATTTTCTGCTCATACGGAGCTTGCCATTGCTCGGCGCTCAAAAATTCGAAGTTCCCACCAAAAAACGCGATTCTGTGATGAAAATCGCGATTCTGTGAAAATTCAAATTTTTTTTTAAATCACGATTTTCTGTTTCCCGCCTAAAAGCTTGCTGAAGGAATCACGATTCTGTGGTCATTCTGAGAATCGCGATTCTGTGGTTGTGCTCAAAATCGCGATTCTCACAAATCACGATTTTCAGCCAAAAACACGATTCTGTGAGAACACGATTCTCTAAAACACGATTTTGTGAAAACACGATTCTCTGAGACAAAATCACGATTTTCATGTCAAAAAACACGATTCTGAGAACCACGATTTTGTGAAAAACACGATTCTCTGAGAGAAAATCGCGATTCTCTAAAACACGATTCTGTGCTCAAAATTGCGATTTTCAAAAAACACGATTCTGTGTTTGTACTCAAAATCGCGATTCTCTAAATTTTGAAAACCACGATTCTCTAAGACAAAATCGCGATTCTCTAGAACACGATTCTCTAGAACACGATTCTATGAAAACACGATTTTCTGCTCAAAATCACGATTCTCACCAATCACGATTTTCAGTAAAAACACGATTTTGTGAAAAAGGCGATTCTGTGAAAACACGATTTTTTGCTCAAAATCGTGATTTTCAAAAAACACGATTCTCTGCTCAAAATTGCGATTTTCAAAACACGATTTTGTGAAAAACACGATTTTGTGAAAAACACGATTTTGTGAAAAACACAATTTTGTGAAAAACACGATTTTGTGAAAACACGATTCTCTAAGACAAAATCGCGATTCTCTAGAACACGATTCTCTAAAACACGATTCTGTGAAGACACGATTTTGTGAATCACGATCCTGTGAACCACGATTTTGTGAACCACGATTCTCTGAAACACGATTCTGTACTCAAAATCGCGATTTTCAAAAACACGATTCTGTGCTCAAAATCGCGATTTTCAAAAACACGATTCTGTGCTCAAAATCGCGATTTTCAAAAACACGATTCTGTGCTCAAAATCGCGAGTTTCAAAAACACGATTTTGTGCTCAAAATCGCGATTTTCAAAAACACGATTTTGTGCTCAAAATCGCGATTCTTTGACTTCACAGCATCGCGATTCTCTGATTTCACACAATCACGATTCCCTGATTTCACAAAATCGCAATTTTCTCCAAAAGGTCCTGCTTGCCTGTTTTGACCCCCAGGAGCCTGATTTGACATAACTTTTTCATCCAAAGTCCATTTTTTGAGCTCTATAGCTCGTTGAAAAGCTCGTTTCAAATCCTACACGGCCTCAACTGGTTTTTATAAGAATAATGCGTTGATTTTCAGATAGGATATTTTGAAGTTGACCCTCAGGTGGGACCAAGAACCCAAGGGGACTCCAAAGGATTTGTGAACCATACCAAGGGGAAATTTTGGACTCTTAGCCAAAGCTTATGAACCTGAGATCTGGTAGACACCTAGGAAAGGATAGACAAAGCATTAGATCTTCTCAGTCCAGTGTCAACCACACAGCAAAGTCTTGGGCACAACAACTAAGTGGTCCTTACGTACTAAACTCTGACACAAGTGATTCAGAAAAATCTTTTAGCATGGGAAAATCTGCAGGTGGCTCAGGAACTGCCCATCTACAAACACTAGAAGGACCCTATAAGACACAATTGGAATATATTCGGACCAACCGATTAGGTGCTCGCATCTATGAGGATGGCCTGAGGTGATCAGTGGTCCAACTCAAAAATCCAGATCAACCCTTTGGACTGGAACACCCGGTGGTCAAGTTCGAAGAGGGTTCATACATTGATAAGGAAGGAACCATGTATGTGGTCACCAACCTACCAGATAGGACTGATGAGTTTGGAAATGTCATTCCTGAGAATGAGGTAGGAGACCTAGAACAAGGAAATGTAGGACAAGGACCCCAGACTCCTAGAGGTAAGTCAGTTCTGACCAGAGTGATCACACCAGATTGGATCCCTCAAGACAACAAAAGCATAGAACTCTTCTTGAATAGAGAAACAGAGGAAGCCTTTTGGAGATTCAAGCCAGATCAACCTAGCCAATTGGGCATAGTCATCATCTATGAATTCAAAGATCCTGAGATACCAGGCAAAGTTGTCTACCTGGATAACACATCAGAGAAGATATTCTTGGTAACAGAACATGATAGACATGCATATACTTGGAAGAGTGAATTGATTTTCCCTCCACCAAGATCCAATGTTTCCCATGGCCTCCAAGGAGTAGGATCATCCCACGCTCATGAAGCCCAGAGAGAAAGAACTAGAGAGAGACCTGAGGTAAGTTTTGCACACACTGTGGGCAGGAATAGGTCAGGATTTGAAAATGAAAGACCTGAAAGAGAGAGACATCAAGCACATAGGCAACAAAGAGATGAACGGGATTTTCCATTGCCTAGACCCCGAGAGCACCCAAGAACCCTTAGACCCACTCAAGTGATCAAGGCAATGAAGAATTATTTTGACGGGTCAGGAGATCCTTATGATCATGTGGCCGAGTTCAAACAAGTGTTAAGAGTTGAACAGGTTGAGGATTTGTTCACCCAATACGAGGCATTTGGTATGACTCTTAAGGGCACTGCCTTAGCTTGGTTTCAACCACTGAGTAGTCGCAACTATCGCGATATAGGTCAATTGCTAGATGAATTCATTGTAGAATTTTCCAAGAGTGGTATCAAGCATAACACTTCATCTTTGATCCACAGCTTCAAGCAAACACCCCAAGAAACAGTGCGACTAGCAGGTAGAAGGTTTAGACAGTACTTAGAAAGATGCCCTGCTCCAGAGCTACCCACACCAGCCAAACAAGTGGCTTTGTTCTTAGATGGCTTACTGAGCACAAAGTTAAGATCATATGTATACTTGAGAGAGCCTATATCCATAGAAGAGTGCGTGCGGACATGCATTGACATAGAAGATAACTTGGGTGAGGAGTTAGGATTATCCAAACTCTATAAGGATTCAGATAGTTCTACTAGTCATACTTCAAAAATCTCCACGAAAATAGAGGAGATAGCTGAGCAAGTTGCCAAGAAGCTGGGAGTCCAAAATAAACAAACACAGAGAGTCACTCCATTGAATCGGTGTTATACTTGCGGAGGCGACCACATGGCTAATGTATGCCCATTGCACAACCAGAACATGAGAGAAAGGAATGCTCCCTATTGCACTATTGAGAGAAAATATACGAACCACACGGCTCACGATTGTCCCTATAATAGGCAGGCTGTTAGACAGAATTATCAACAATCTTACCAACCAGGTAGGTATCAAAACCAATACCAACAGCCATATTATAGACCACAACAGCAATATCAGGCACAATATAGGCCACAACCAGTCTTGGGAAACCAACCACCAGCTCCTACCACTATGATTCCAGTCAAATATGCTGTGGGAGAGGAAAATCCAAATAGAGCATTGGTGCCACTAACCCCATTGATACCAGATAATGACTCTCGTGCTCATAGTTCAGACTACTCCCATGAAGGTATTCCACATGCTTATTACACAGAGTCACCTGAACATAGTGAGATTTGCTCGTATCAATATGAGGCACCACCTATGGAGCAAAATTGGGAGCCAGAATACTCCAATGTCATGTACACAAATCCTAACCCTAGGCCCCAATTGAGACAAATGAGACCACAAGCCCCTAGAGGATCTTGTTTCAGATGTCAAGGTGACCATTTCATTCGTGACTGTCCCCACCCACCATCTCCGAGTCAAGGACAGGCTATCACAATACAGGCTTTTTGTCTTGATTGTGGCAAAGACCATCTCCCCAGAGATTGTCCAAGAAACCCCTCCAGTGCACCCAAGATTACACCCATTAATGTGGTAGGCTTAGTGGCAGATTCAAGTTCAAGTAGTAGCAATGTGGCTCCTATACAAGCTGTCACTAGAGCACAAGCCTTAAAACAGGATAAACCAGCAGAACAATCAGAGTCGAGTGAATCAGGAGAGCCTAGTAAGAGGAAAACAAGAACATGGAAGGATACCAAAGAGAAGGCCAATCGCAAGTGGAATAAAAAGTTATCGGAACTAGAAGAAAGCTTAAAAGAAGCGAAAACAAAAATAGAAGACATTGCATCTCAAAGCCCCTCGCATGCAGAAACTCCATCCACTCCACCTCATCCCACCCCACCACCCATTGTAAATAGACCGCAACCAAGGTCTGTTCTTGCATATCCAACCCCATAAGGCTTGGACATGATGTTCAAGGCCTACCAGGCTCGACTTCAAGAAGGGCCTACAGCTGCAAACCTAGACAAGAGTTACCCTAGAGCAAATTTAGAGATTGAACGGATGAAAATGTGCATGAAAATGGTAGAACAAGCTCAAGCCATACTTGAGACTAGTCAAAAGTTCAATCAGACAAACTCTATCAAATCAGATTTGCATTTCCAGGGCTTACTAGAAAGATTAGAGCAATTGGTAAACAAACCACAAGTTTCTTTACCTCCACAGGCTCAACCAGTTATTGAAAGAGGAAGCTCACCACCAATGGGAGCTTATGTTCCTAATTCCACAGATGCTGGAATACCTCCTTCAATTCAACAGTACTCTCAAGAGTTCTTGCGGGAAATACAAGAAGAGAAATGGGCCAAGGAGAAGGGTAATTCCCCTCCTATTCCTGAGATTGATGATCTTCATGATCAATTTCCCCAAGACATTCCATCTATTTACGGAGATGAAGCAGAACAACAAGAAGATGAAAAGTTAGATTTTGAATCTAATACCTTAGAGGAACTGCCTCAATTTCCAGGCCCATGGGAATCTGAATCTCTTCATATCAGAGCTCCCACAATACTGGTCAGACATGAAGACTCAGTGGTCCCAAGGAACACTGATGTCGTGAAGAACACTAAGGTTCAATGTCATCTCACTGTAGAAGAGCTGCTCAAAGCAAAACCTGAGCTATGGAGTCATGTGAAGGATCAGGTTCCAGAACTTGATTTCAATATGCCAAAAGCAGGCTCTAAGCAAAAAGTGCCAGAGATACCTCTAGACAAAATAGGGGACATGTGTGAGGGTGAGGAAGGTAATACTCATCTTCCAATCACTTACCAAGGTTACACAACCAAAGCAATCATAGATTCAGGTGCTGGTGTTGCCATTGCGACCACCTCTTAGTGGAAGCAATGGGGCAAACCCACATTAAGACCAACTAGAATGAAGCTTCAAATGGCCGACGATCATTTTGAAAGACCTCTAGGATTGCTCGAAGGGATAACTCTAACCACTTGTGGTGTGGAGTTTGAACATACATTTGCTATATGTGACTTTGAGAAAAATAACGTCTATGAGATGATCCTAGGAAGACCCTTCCTATGACAATTGCAAATAGTACAGGATTGGGGAACCAACTCCTTGTACTTACAACACTTAGGGGTCACCACCAAGGTCAATTTGAAGGATTACTCCTTCAGAGATGTGCCACCCCTACAGTGGAATCCTATCCACAAAGCGAAAGAAGATTCCATCTCTATGCATTCTAAAAGTTCACGTGATCCATCATGGCTGCACGAGGATACTCATTTGTGGATGTGCAAGGTCGCAGAGGAAGAAGAAAAACGCTTGAAAGCGAGAGAAGAAGGAACTTCACCAGGAGATAGACTAGTTAGAGACCCAGCCTACACACCGATGATCTTTGCAGATGAGGAATTTGAGCCTCATGGCTGGCCAGAAATCTTAGCCACCATGGACATTGCTGTCAATGAAGAACAATGGACACCTCATTGTGATGAGGAGGGTTATGATATCTCAGTGTTCATGTGTCAGCCCTTGCTAGAAGAATGTGACCCTAGTGATGTCATAGAAGAAGAAGAGAATGACGATGATATAGAGTCCATTGTGATGAATAGTTGCTTTAACTCAGAGCAGCACTATCTAGAAGATATAGGAGTGTTCACCCAGAAAGAAGAAGAACCTCTCACAAGTATTAAAACGGTAAATTCAAAGGATGGGAGTGAGAGCAATCAAAAGAAAAAGAAAAGAAAAGCAGTGAAACCAGAAGAGGAGGAATCATTGTTTGAAGTACCAAAAAACTTCAAGAAATATGAAGTTGACGACCGCAAAATTTTGGTATGCATGCCTAAGAGAGATGCCATCATAGGAGAATCATATGATAATAAAGAAAAGACCAAGAAGATTGTAGTGACCATCGAAGAGAACGAAGAGAGATGCACATATATAGGAGATGACCTAAGTGCAAGAGAAGAAATGGAGCTTGTAGCTCTATTAAGGGAATATAGGGATGTGTTTGTGTGGCACTATAGAGACTTGAAAGGGGTAGATCCAAGAATTTGCTCTCATACTATCCCCATGACTGTTGATGCCAAGCCCACCAAACAGAAGCCCTACACATATAATGATACATATGCAGCCAAAATAAAAGAAGAAATTGATAGGTTGATTGAAGCTGGATTCATCTATGAGATTGAGCATACTGAATGGGTGTCCCCCATTGTAGTGGTGCCCAAGAAGAACGGAAAGTTGCGAGTGTGTATTAACCTTAAAAAAGTTAATGCCGCTACTATCAGAGATAGTTATCCACTTCCAATCACGGAACACCTTTTGGAGCATGTTGCAGGCAAGGAAGTTTATAGCTTCCTTGATGGATTTTCAGGTTACAATCAAGTGGCCATTGCCCCAGAAGATCAACACAAAACAGCTTTTGCCACAGAATGGGGAATCTTTGCATTTCGTGTTATGCCATTCGGGCTCACAAATGCACCTGCAACATTCCAACGGCTCATGTGTCATGTCTTCAAAGAGTTCTTGCGAAAGATCTTAGAAGTGTATGTGGATGATTTATGTGCTCATTCCCAAGAAAGAAGGTTTCACATCCCTGAGCTCAGACAAATCTTCAACAAGTGTAGAGAATATCGAGTGTGTCAACCCAGAAAAGTGTGTGTTCATGGTGCGTCAAGGTAAAATCTTAGGTCATATTGTTTCTAAGAATGGAATTTCAACAGATGAAGATAAGGTACGAGCCATAGCGGAGCTACCAAGGCCAAGGAATGTTAAAGAGGTACAAGCCTTTATGGGCCATTGTGGATATTACCGTAGGTTTATCCACATGTACGCGATCATAGCTAGGCCCCTTTATGCCTTGTTGTCTAATTTTGAGTGGAACGACGAATGCGAGAATTCTTTCAACGAACTGAAGAAACGTTTGTGCACAGCACCAATACTGACCGT
Organism: Ceratopteris richardii; assembly: GCA_020310875.1. NCBI lineage: Eukaryota > Viridiplantae > Streptophyta > Polypodiopsida > Polypodiales > Pteridaceae > Ceratopteris > Ceratopteris richardii. The sequence goes on from CM035407.1 coordinate 135,636,702, forward strand.
TCTTGATTGGAATAAACCATTCCATGTACATGTGGATGCATCCAATCATGCCATAGGATGTGTGCTAGCACAACCCACAGGTGAAGGAAACTTAGACTTGCCCATAGCATATGCTAGTAGACAACTCACCGCAGCTGAACGAAACTATACCACAACTGAGCGAGAGGGCTTAGGCATGGTATATGCTGTGAAGAAGTTTAGACACTATTTATTGGCCAACAAGTTTAAGTTTTTCACTGATCATCAAGCTTTGTTATATTTGGTCAATAAACCTTGCAATACTGGACGCTTAGTAAGATGGTTCCTCTTACTAATGGAATATGACTTTGAAGTTGTTGTTAGGAAAGGTAGAACCCACCTTCGGGCAGATCACCTTTCTCGCATCACTTCAGGAGAGTCACCGCAAGGAGTGTTTGATGAATTACCCAATGCTTATCTGTTCAATTTAGAAGTTGTTCCTAAATGGGAAAATAAGTTGGTACCAGTCCTAACCTTCGGCCCTGCAAATAAGAATGTGAAAACATCACAAGAAGAAATTGTAAAATCACAAAAATATCACATATTGGCAGGAAGCATGTACAAACAAGATACTGAGGGTGTATTAGCTTGTTGTGTCGAGGATGATGAACATAGTAGTTGGTTGCAACAAGCTCATGAAGGATTGCTAGGAAATCACTATTCTAAACAACGAACGTTGCAAAATCTGAAGCGTTTAGGAGTGTATTGGCCTAGCATGGACAAAGAAATACATGAGTGGATTAAGAATTGTCCAATGTGCAGAGAGAGACCCCCAGTGGAGCATGCAACCCTTTATCAAGTGTCATTAATTCCATATTGGAGTGCTCCATTGGTAGAGTTTATGAGATCGGGAAGATTACCCAAAGAGGCTAGTCTAGCAAGAAGACGAAGCATGGAGCAAGAGGCTCAAGGCTATGCCTTAGAAGGGGACAACCTATACCAAAGAGGCAAAGATGGTTACTTAAGACTGTGCGTTCATGAATCAGAATATGTAATCAAGACCATTCTATTCTCAGGACTTTGGTGGCCAACTCTTCATATGGATGCACATACCTATGTGAAGAAATGTGACACATGCCAACGTGCGCAATATCCTATCAGAAAAGACGAGATGCCTTTGAGACCCATGATGGGAGGACGTGCATTCTCAAAGTGGGGCATAGACTTCATAGGTCCTATTAACCCCCCAGCTAGAAACTCCCATGCAGAGTATATTATTGTAGCCACAGATTACCTTACAAAGTGGGTAGAAGTGAAAGCCACAACAAAGAATGATTCTCAGACTACGGCTAAGTTCTTATTCGAGAATGTGTTCACGAGATATGGGCTACCAATAGCGTTAGTGAGCGATAGAGGCACACACTTCTTGAATGAGGTCATTGAAAATCTTCTCCAAGAATTCTTGGTGATACATAAAAGGTCTGCCCCTTATCACCCACAAGCTAACGGACAAGCCGAGAGCACCAATAAGATCCTTTGTAACGTATTGACAAAACTGGTAAATAATAAACGCTCTGATTGGGACAAACAACTTCATCATGCTGTTTGGGCTTATCGAGTTGCCTACAAAACGGTACTCAACGCCACCCCATTTCAGATGGTCTTCGGACAGAATGCTGTGCTACCATTAGATTTCTTAATCCCTGCCTTAAAAGTAGCACAAAAGTATGAGTGGAATGGACATGAATTTTCCTCTAGGATCTTTGATCTAGAACGCTTAGGTGAGACAAGGCTACACGCGGCAGCAGGCATCTATGCTGCAAAGAAAAGGCAAAAGGCATACTTTGGTGCACACATTAAGGATAAGGGATTGAAAGAGGGTGACCTAGTGCTGGTTTATACGCTAAAGCAACATGCCCGTAAGTTGGAGAAAAGAGGATATGGACCCATGATCATTAATAGAATTTCCACTAGCGGTGTTGTTCAATTGGCTACTTTAGAAGGTGACATCTTGCCAAACTATATCAGTGGTTGTTGAGTCAAGTTATATCAAGAACCTCTTACAGAGGACATGCTAATGAGACTCAACACTACTAAGAAACGAAAAGAAGAAGAGATGAGAGTCAGAGAAGAAGCACAAGCAGAGGCTAGAGAGCGCATAAGGCGAAATAAGTTAAGGCGATTAGGCCTAGATGTCAACTCAAACGCCCCAAAATATCACATGGATATGTGCCAAAAATCAGGCATAGCGATTTCTCCAGTTATTGACCGACGTCCCTTTATGACCATAAAGATAGGACAAGGAAAGGGTGCAAGGACTGTGAAAGCATTGATTGACTCAGGTGCAGCAAGTAGTGCAATTCGACTTTCCTACTGCCAAGACTTGCAGTTGAACATCAATCCCATAGAAGCTTATCTCATAGGATTGGGAGGTGTGGAAACCCCTTGTTTGGGCGAGGTGGAACTTCCCATCTACCTGCAAGATGTTCCAATGAAAGTCAAAGTGCTAGTGTGTCAAGATGAGAACCTTACAGAACCACTTGTCTTAGGACAAGATTGGATTTATGACAATGCAATCAACTTAAACCTAAGAAGTCAAATTCTTCAAGTTTGGGTACATGAACAATGCATTACATTAGAATTAGAGAACTGCATGCTCCCAGATCATGGCACCACACACTCTCTTAGCTCTTCTAAGACGGGTGGATCTTTCTTCTTCTCCAAAGAATCAAGTAGCCACACTAGTAAGTCCACCACAGAGGCAAACACAACCGATCACGATAATTTCTCCATCAAATAGAAAGACACAATTCGATAAGAAAGCAGTTCCGAGCATGACGCAGATCTGGGTATGCAAAGGAGAGAGACCACCAGCCTTGCCTCCACAAATCCCATCCAGGCAAGCCAACCAGGTCAGAAGACGAAGGAAGCAGCTTGGACAAGCTCAATCACAAGGTATCCAACAAGTTTGGGTGCCTAAGAAATTAGCTGCAGCTCAACAAGGGCGATTACAGATGTGGGTACCTAAGAAGCTCTTACATCTACAACAACCTATGTTCTCCCACATGCAAAAGGTCTCAACAAAGAAGCCAAAAAGAGAAGAGGGTAAGAACCACGTACAAAGACCAAAAGAAGATCAAATCAGCTCTTCAACAATAGTAGGAAGACGTGCAAAAAGGATATGGGTTTGGAAGCCAAAAGTACAAGTAGCCTCCATCAAACCAAAGCGCCAACCACACTGGATACCACAGTTCAGAACGCATCCAAAGAGGAAGACGCCTAAAGTAATCTCTACAGTGCCAAATGCTGTTCTAAAATGGATTCCTATAAAGAGGAAGGATCAGTGGTCATCTCGAGATCCAATGGATACCTCCAACAAAGATGACACCAACATCTGCAAGTGACATTAGGCCTCGACGAGCGACAACCATGTGCTCCTTGCACAACCTTGTCTTTTGCACCATTCAGGTCATGCATTTCTAAAGTATGCATTATATAGGGCCACATTACATGCATAGACACAACTGAGATTCCCATGCACTAGAGCACATTGACACATGTAAACCACTTTTTGATACTAAACTTTGCCTTCTTGTTTTGTGACATTCCTCAAAAAAAAAAAAAAAAAAAGAGAGGGAAAGAACTTGTTCCCAAGTTTTGCTCATTGAACCATCGATTACTGGGCATTTATCAGTTTGGATAGAAGTGTGTCTCGGCTAGCAGATGATGTAATTGCTGCCTTATCTAGTAGATGTCAAGAACTTAGCATGAACATGGCATCCACACCTATGGTTTCCCCTTACCATGGTGGGAGTGAAGATCTTGAAGGTCCATAACTTGAGTGATGCTTAACTACTGTATGTATGAGAGCATCCAAGGAGATATTTGCAAGAGTTTGTTTGGTACCCCGAAAATCCTTGTCTGTATACTAGATGAGCAGACTCCTGCTTCTGGTGAACTAAAGAGAATATGTGAAACTAAGCTTGGTGTAGTTACCCAATGTTGTTTGTCAAAGAATATAAAGAAATTCAATTCTCAGTATTTGGCAAACGTTGTTTTGAAAAGAGAAGACAGAACCAGGCACTCAAAAAAAAATTTTCGGTGGACCAGCAACATGGACATTCATCGACAATGTTCCATCACAAATGCCGGGTATACAACATGAAGAGATAGACATCAATCAACCCTTCACCACGGTAAGTATCTTTACTCTGGCAACACCATAACCATGATAGATTAGGAAACCTCTTCGTCAGCATACCCTTGAGCACTTAGCTCAAGACCCACAAATTTTGCACCATACTTCTTCCAATGCATTTTCCAAGTAAGCATGCGTAGGGCTACATTACAAGGCCGTGCACAAGGCACATACTTTTTTCAACCCATGCACATACACACTTACCCATCATTCACTATGGGTTATGAGTACTTGGCATAACTACTCTGAACATCATCTTTAGAAGCGCTAGAGGACAACCTGGGGCAACATCAATACCTAGGAAGCAATTCGAAGCTAGCAGTTGCTCCAACTCAATCTTGATACGCATTCATGCGGGAATCCACGGAAGAAGCACATATCAAGGGACTACGACTGGCAAAGGCATGCAGTGACAAATGAAGGACCGGACAACCAACACTGCCAAATTTGGAAGATAGACGGCTCTTGTTCATACAGAATGGATACTACCTCCCAAGCACTACATGGAACAACCACTACAATAAGGGTCTGTCAGGGACGATAGACTCGAGAGGGGGGGGAGTGTTGAAGCTGAAGGTCAAGGAAAAAGCATAGGAACACATCTAAGAGGTGGACACACAAGAAGAAGGAGCAAGTAGGGAGCTCCAAGAAGTACATGTCAACTTTTCAGAAGAATTCCCTACAAAAATAGTGATTTCCATCACTAAAACCATTGTAAATTACCATTTTCTATTTCTGTAGCTCCATTTTGTGCAAGCCAATGAGTCCTCGAGCTTGAGGAGCATTAGAAGTATCATCCTACCAATTTTCATAATTTTTAGACTCCGTTTGAGCCCTCAAATAAGCCCTGGAACCTAATTTTTAACTAGGCCGGACACTAGGTCTAGACAGGGCCAAAACTAGTCAAAAAACTATAAAAAGAGCTAGAGAGCTCATTTTTGAGGTTAGCTTGTTAGAGAATAGAGCTTTTGTAAGAAAACTCTTTTGCAATCGAAGCTTTCCATTGTTCCTCTCTTTGATCTTACTTTGTGCGCGTGTGTGTGTATGTGTGTGCATGTTTGTGTGCTTTCACTCACGCACTTGTGCCTTCACTTGCTCGTGGTCTTCACACCGGTCCTCACGTCTCCGCGGATTGACAAGTAAAGGAGGTGGTGCTTACGCTTGAGCTGCAGTGTGAAACATTTTTCTCACATGGAAACTGAGCATATCTTGCTATACCATTATTCAAGTTTTTCTTAGTTGCCTAGAAATATTTTCTCTAACCTACTTCCAAGAAGGTTTTTGATTATCAATAAGTCTATCCAATAAATTTTTAAACCGTTGAACATAGTCTTTTACCATGAGTTTTTTTTTGGAGTTTTTTCATTATGTCCTTAGGGATTTTCTCTATTTTGATATTGGGTAGAAATCTATTCTTCATACCAATCATAGTCAAGGAAGGTGGTCATATCATATTATATGAACCATCTCATAACCTTACCTTATAAAGTGATTGTGTATGTTCGTTATTGATGATGCCATTATATAATAAATCAAATCCACAGGCACAACATCTAGTCTCAAACTAACCAACATGGATGTTAGCATCTTCAAATGTTATACCATTGAATTTGGAAGCCTGAACTCTTGGATTTATAAGTTATGGGGATTGTGTCATTGTGAGGGGGATCGGAAAAAAATTGTTACCTCCAAAAAATGATGCTAATAGTCCAATGGAAAGGATGACCAAGGCATATCTAAATGCCAAACCACTGGAAACCACACAATTTTAATTCATCAAGTTGAAAAGTGGAGGAAAAGATGAGTGTAACTTTGATCTTGGATAAAGAGAGGTTGAGGATAAATCAACCATCAAACACAAGGGAAGTAGTTTGAGGAGATACTAAGGTTAAGCCTTCAACTTAAGTCTAAACAAACTTGAAGAAGCACAAAAAGAGGCACTAGACATAAGCACATACAACTAATGAAATTGAGGTCTCATTTGTTAAAAAGGGACATATACAATCAAAGGAGAGATAGAAGATATCAAATCAGTCAAGTAATGTTTTGGAAGCAAGGGATACATAAATACCTCAGATAAACATGGAAGACCATAATTTGGAGACTGAAAATTTTGACCAAGGCGATTCTAGGAATATCCTTAAGTACTTGTATAGAAATAGGTTTGGAGCTTGTGTATATCGAGGTGGGATGCATAAGTAACTCATTCGATTGAGGAACTTAGAAATTCCTAGATTTTGATTCATGCGGCTCAACCTCAAGATCTATCTGGGCTAAGTAAGGAAATCTTCAATAGTATATGTGTGTGCAGGCCTTGGATATTCTTCTCAACATCTAAGTGGTAAAATTTGACATCAAATTTAATCATTTACCCTCTCTAAGGAGATTGGTTCCTATAGCAAAGCATTAAAAAAGTAATTCATTAGACTTACCTTTAGAAGTATTAGGCAATTGTGCATTTCGCTATTCAGCATTTTGTTTTATTACATTTTTGGTTCTTAATTCTTGAAATATTCTTTATAAGTTTGAATTAGTTGCTCTGGTTGGTAATTCCTTTATGATGATTTCTTTTTATATTTGTTGAAAAACTTTCATTCTAATTTTCTCATGAGCCAGGCCATCAATAGGATGCTCCTCATTTTTGGAATCTTCTTGCGCATTCCCTCAAGAGAGATCATTATGTGGGTTTTGAGGCTCCCACACATGAGTGTGCGTCTCTCCTCTCTTCTCTCTCCCTCCATCTCCTCCTTGCTCCTCTTATTCTGCACACCAAAGTCCTTCATTGGTATCAAAGCATGTTAAAGGCTGGTGTGCAAGAAGCTTCAATGGAAGCTTAGGTCACAAGAGGTGAAAGTGCATGTCGGCACCTCTCAAGAGTTGTTCAGTATTTCAGCCATAACTTGAGATAGAAAGCTTGGATTGATGCGTTTTAAAGTTTTGTGCATAGCTTAAACAAAGAGTTACAAATTTATAGAAGGGTGCACAACTTGGTTTGGAGTTTTAGACTACCAAAAATTCGAAAAACACAGATTAATGTAGAAGATGATTCTACAATCATTTGGACAATAGGTCAGTGTTTGAGCTATAACTTGAGTTTTAGAAGTCCAATTTAGATGATTCAACTTGCTCTGCATAGCTTTCAAAGATAGATAGAATTTTGTAGCAGAACTCAGCTCTAAATTTTGAGTGCCCGGTCGCCAAAATTGCAAGATACAGAGAAGTAGTGCTGCAGGTGAAGGTGAAATTCATAGCATATATTGTTTTGTGTGTATCTTGAGCTACACACCTCAGATTGAGGAGTTCTTTATATCGTTATGTAGCTAAGAAAAATTTCTTCAAGTTTTCTGCAGGGAAAGACTTTAAATTTAGGGGTTATCATCTCTGAAATAGCAAAACATCAAGCAACATATTTTCACCATAAGAACCCTAGTTGTTTTTGGAGGTGCAAGTTGCTTTGGAACTTCTTCGAGAAAGATTTTTTAGTGTGCAAGATCTTATTTTTAGAGCTTGAAGGCATTTTCCATGTATGATCACTGTGGTAACTCCTCCATCTGAAAGTAGAGCATGATCTTTTCACATGTTTGGTATGTGAGATGACATTGTGGTATAGCCTTTTTTGAGGTTTATGTCATCATGATTTCGATCATGGATGTATAGTGGCATTGTGGTTTATATCTTGCTTATGCCACTTGCTTATGGATTTACTTGTCGGTTGCATATAATTTTATGAGAGTTGATTCTAGATCTTGGTTGGTACTTGCATATTTTGTTTTCTTTACAGGTACATGATCTAGATTGGAGCCTCAGTTGCACATCTATTTGTCACCTTGATTGGCTATTATTTTAGCATGTGGTCATTGATTTGATATCTCATTTGCCAATGTGATTCTTGGCATATGTGGATGGTGATTCCCACACAGTTTATTTGGTTCAGATTCCATTTTATAGAGGAGATGTTGCTAAAATTTTGTCAGACCTTATGCTAGACAAATGATCTAGTAGACCCTTTATGCTTGTGAGATAGCTTCGGATCATTACTTATCTCCATTCTCTTGGACTTGGTTACATTTTGTATGTGATAGGTTGGACCATCTTGCAAAATTCATTCTTGAGTGGGAGGTGTATCGCCATTGTATTGGCATGTATTGGCACTAGTTTTTGGCGTGTGTATTTGCGATTATCTTTGATTGGATCACTGATAGGTGGTGACAAGTTACTCATTGTTCTTTTGCTATTGGTTATCTTGTTTGATTGCTCAGTTTACAGGGGGTACTCTATCAAATTTTTCCTAGGGTTCTTTCATATCTACTTGGTCACTTTGGAGACTTGGTGAGTAGGCTTATGTTCATGGTATTATGTGCATGCTAGATGCATAGTTATGTGACAGGTGATTCATATGGTTTTTCTTCTCCAATGAGACATATGTGATGTGAGTTATTCATATGGATATGTACGTGTGATACTATTGAGGATAGAGTATTCTTTCTATTCTCTTGTTATATTTATAGTCTCTTGGATTGCTAGCATGGCGTCTTCTCGATTTGATGGCACTGACTTTGCGAGATGGAAAGATCAGATGTGGCATACGTTGGTTTGTGCACGGTTACACATGTATGTGCATATGCATAGAGGCCTCATGACATGCTCGACCACATATGTATGGATATGGATGCGTTGGTCAGCTCTACTATCTGGTTACAACTTGTGGATTCTATATATGAGTCTGTGATGTATGAGGAGACGAGTAGTGCATTATGGTAGAGACTACATGATATGTATGTGAGTGTCACATCGATGAATTTGATGTTGGCACTGTGGCCATGAGGGCCATATTCGAAGATGTTTCTTCAGGCAGATGCGACAATGATGTCAGAGATATGCACATGGTGCAAGTCAAGTAGCGATTTCAGGAGAGTCTATGGCAGTTGATTATGCTAGTGATGGTGATATCACTTTCTCCTATGGTTAATCTCAGGATTCCTCTTGTTCATTGGATGGCACACATATGGCTTGGTTGCTTGATGCATTAGCTAGTTTTCATGTTATTCCACATCATGAGTGGTTTTGTCGATTCTCAGGTGAGCATCCTGGATGTATGCACTTGCCTAATGGTATGACATATGACATTGAGGGTGCGGGAGATGTATGCCTTATGCTACCTAGTGGAGCATCACTTATACTCAGACATGTACATTATGTGCCTTCATTCCCTATGAGCTTGATTTCAATTAGCTAGTTATAGGAGAGCAGATGTTATGCATTCCTTGGTGAGTATCATTTTCAGTTGTAGTTGGGACAGCTTTTGCTTGTTAGAGGTGCTAGGATTGGGCATAGGTATCCATTGTAGGTACTCCATGTGAGAGACAGTCTCGTCTTAGTGGGAGTTCAGGCTTATGTGTGGTGTGAGACTCTCCATGTCTCATTTTGTCTACCTACAAATAGGTCTATTGACATTCATGATAAACATGTATGGCAAGATTCAGATGCTCTAATGGATGCATATGTAGAGCATGTTTTGGGTGCTCATGATGCTTTTATATCATGGATTGATTGATCATATGGATGCTCTTATGGAGCACACTTTGGATGATCATTTGGATGCTTTAGAGCATGATGTGGATGCTCAAGTACAGCATTATGATGATACTCAGTTAGAGTGTGATCATCACTTTGACCTTGGTGTTGATGTTGTGCAATAGCTCATGTGGAGCATGATGATACACTTTGTGTGGTAGAGCAGGATAGCTCTTATGATACAAAGTGTATGCCAGAGCATACTAGCTCTCAGGGTGCACAACTAGACACATCCTTTGCTGAGAGGATGATTGATTTAGATGTTGATGAGTTAGCGATCATGCAATCATTCTTGGATTCGCTCATGCTAGATGTTGACACAGATATGTCAGGACATGTTGGTCTTGATGATGGTGCTTTGGATGCCTTGGATATAGGCATGACTGACATGCTTAGGTTAGCAAGGATAGCACATGTTTCATCAACATTCGGGAGTTTGATGTACAAGTTGTTATGCTCGAGACTAGATATTGCAGTTGCCTTTGGAGCATTTGCACTTGGAGTTGTCAGTCCTTTGATGATTGACATAGGCATAGAGTGAGTGGGAGCATTGCAAGAACTTCATCAGTTCTTGCATCAGTCAGATGTGAGCTCAAATCTTATCTGATATGAGTCTAGAGCAGTTTGAGGTGCATGGATACACCTTGTTTGAGGTAGTTGGTGTAGGCTGATCTGTATGGTTGAGATCCAGACTCTTCTTGTACATTAGTATATAATCCTATATAATTCTTTGTATATTTTTCCACTTATGGTCACATTGACCCTTAAGTGGGAGATTGTTGGAGATGTAAGGGTCATGTGACCTTACCTCATATTTATATATATCCATCATTTATAGAGCATTGCCTCAAATGAGATCATTATGTGGGTTTTGAGGCTCCCACACATGAGCGCCCATCTATCCTCTCTTCTCTCTCCCTCCATCTCCTCCTTGCTCCTCCTGTTTTGCACACCAAAGCCCTTCATGATTGTTTTCCAATTGAGTATGTTCCCATAATTTGCCTAGAGTAGTCACCCCTACATTTTTAGTTTTGAGTTTTTTAATTAAATTGCATTGGCTTGTGTATATCCCTTGATTTTTAAATGAGTGCGTTGATAGTACCAACAACATTATTAGGGAGATTGATGGTAGGTATGCCCCTCTAAGTCTTATGTTGGCACCAAACTTCATATGAAGGTCCTTATTTGTGCCCCAACAATCCAGAATAGGTGCACGGTGCATTAATTTATGCTTAGTGATTTTGATATTTATTACTATCAATTATGTATTTGGTATATTCTTGGACCGTTGTTTAGGTACCTAGGCTTATAAGGTTGAGGAGCCACATTGTTTACTTAAGCTTCCATTCTAGTCTAAACATGTGGTGTATCTTATCTCTAAAATTGGGATTTTAGTAGCATGAATCATAATAATGACCCATTCTTTGACATACTTGATAATATGACTATTTAGTAGTAGTAGTAGTAGTAGTAGTAGTAGTAGTAGTAGTAGTAGTAGTAGTAGTAGTAGTAGCAGCAGCAGTAGAAGTAGCAATAGCAATAGCAGTAGCAGTAGCAATAGTAGTAGCAGTAGCAATAGCAGTAGTAGTAGCAGTAGTAGCAGCAGTGGTAGTAGTAGAAGATTAAAAAACATTCAATTTAGTAAGGAATAGTTATTAATATTACTTGCATCAATGTTCTTTGACTTCTTGTGCTTTTGGTTTCTTCCTATTATCTTTTTTAGTGTTTTGGTGTCATTTTCTCTTCTTATTTTCCTTAGAATTCTGATTTTACTTTTATTCTTTAGGTTTAGTCTTAGTTTAACTAGTGGATTTTGAATTGGATTGCTCCTCCTCCAATTTAGTTTCTAAATTATCAATCTCTAAAATCTTTGTTTGTGTTTATGCTTCTTCTTTATTCTTCTTTTCTTAGTTATTCCACATGTATGTGTGAAAAATTTTGCTCACATGGCAACTGAGCATGTCTTGCTACACCATTTTTCAATTGTTTCTTAGTTGCCTAGAAATATACTCTCTAACCTACTCCCAAGAAGGTTTTTGATTATCAATAAGTCTAGACAATAAATTTTTAAACCGTTGAACATAGTGTTCTACCATGAGCTATTTTTTCTTGTTTTTTTTTGTTGAGTTTTTTTATTATGTCCTTAGGGATTTTCTCTATTTTGATATTGGGTAAAAATATATATTTTATACCATCATAGTCAAAGAAGGTGGTCATATCATATTGTATGAACCATCGCATAACCTAACCTTTATAAAGTCATTGCATATGTTCGTTATTGATGATGCCACTATATAATACATCGAATCGAGAGGCACAACATCTAGTCTCAAACTAGCCAACATGGACGTTGGCATCTTCAAATGTTATATCATTGAATTTGGAAGCTTGAACTCTTGGATTTATAAGTTATGGGGATTGTTTCATTGTGTGGGGGATCGGAAAAAAATTGTTACCTCCTAAAAATGATGCTAATAGTCCAATGGAAAGGATGGCCAAGATATATCTAAATGCCAAACCACTAGAAAGCACACAATTTTATCCTCTTTGTCTATCTAATGTAAATGCGAATCATAAGAAGACAACTACTTTGAGACAATAAAGGGGGCACTAAGGAGCATGTATGAACTAATATATCAACCTATTCAATCCCAAAGTAGGTAATGTAACCACCTACTAGAGAGGTCTAAGGTCCAAGAGACAACCAAAGGTTGCCTACCAAGTCAACATTGTAAGATTGAACCACTAATCTAAAGAAAACTTAGGATCTCTTAATAACTCCTTTGAGGAATGTAAAGAAGTTAGTGTATTAAAATCTACCCTAATCACGTCAGCTAATGATGCTTGTTTTCCTTGATATTCTCACTAATCTTACCCCTAAATCTTTCTTCTTTGATTCCTTAGGTCTCTTTAGTAAATCCCTCAAGTTTCATGTTCGTTAAGTCAACGAGAAAATCTCCTTTAATTAGTGGAATCTCATGAGACTATCCTAATGACTAATGCCACATCATTTTCACATTCATCAAAAGCCTAAGAACGCTCTCAAAAAGACTCAAGTGATCCAAATAACCTATTAGTTAGGAGGTTTATTCATCCTCTACACTAGATACTTTCAAAAGTATGTGCACAAATCACATGGCATGTGAACCCATCATTTGTGCAACCATACATCAAATCCCTAGTAAAATCTTCATAATGTGTAAACATCCAAAGAATTCGTTCTCATATGCATAAAAATTTCACAGAAATTTCATAAACATTTGTCAGTTCAAGCGAATCCACAAATGTCAATCCTACTGATGGTTCAAACACAACAACTTCTACAAAATGGTCCAAGATATGTCAATGATTAGCTTATTTCTATGAAAAGTCCAATCTCAATTGCATATGCCTATTTCTTTAATATATGCTTGTATTTGTTTCATGTAACACAATCATTCCTCTCCTATCATTCAATAATATTCACCATTATGCACCTTTCCTGACGCTCTCTTGTCTCAAATTTTTTTATGAACGCAATCCACTCAAAATAGTTGTCACTTATTTAACCATACACATGATGGCACATATAAATCAATTAATGATTTAAATTTTTTTTCAATTACTCTTTCAATTTCCTACAAACCTCTAACTCATACTTAATAAACAAGCACTCTTCAATTACTAATGCCCCATAATCACATACAAGGGTGAATGAAATTACTCCTAAACAATAAGATGATATCCAATGTTCGTATTCAAAACATGCATGATAATGATGTTTCTTTCAATGTCATTCATATAGTTCATAAAACACACATAGAATCCCTTAGGTTGCTTGGTATGTCTTCACCCATAGAAAACATGATGTCACCAAAAGATCACAAGAAAACGAATCACACAAGGAGAGGATTGTAAGGTTTTTTGTCTTCCATAGTGTGAATCTTTAAGGGAATGAATACTCCTAATGCATATGATGAGGATGCAATAGCGAAGTCTCTCTAATATGTTATCATCGAATTTATTCACATGAACATAAGAAAAGTTAACTCCTTGCTTATTCCCACCTATCCTTACTCAATCCTAAATACACATTCCTTTGAATCAATTACCTGTTATATGCATAAGATTTTCCATAGAAATGATATTCCTTGATTTTTACCTACTCTCCTGATGTTAAAAAAAGGAAGAAAACCCCTATGATACATTGTAGAAGCGTTCATTGAACTCATGGGTCATATTATCTAGTGCAATCCATGCCACTCCAAAGCATGCAAGTAGCTTTGATGCAAAATGTTTCCCTATACATGGGCACTGTTTACTTTAGTGTTGGCTAGAGGTTTTTTTCCCATGTAACCACATATACATGATATACTCATATGTTGTGGTACTCTATACATAGGGATTCACATATAGATCTTACTTCACTCATTCTCATAGTATTGATCATCTATCGATAGAGAGCACTTCTAGCCATTGCATGTCTCTATGCTTTGATCTCCTTATTCACCCTTGTGTGTACTTTCTATTCCTGATTCCTCAGTCACTCACACACCCAATAATGGTATCAAAATAAGTTTAGCTCCTTCTCAACCTATTGTTTTTTTATGATGTCACTATGCCCACTTTTAATAGCGCAAATCAAGTTTGGAGCATAGAATTATGATGTTCAACACTTGGATATCATTTCAAGCAGGTACACTAGGGTTTTATCTCCCCTCCCCCACCCCCCTTTCAAAGCTATTCATATCGTCAAATTTTCCATCAAAGTTACACTTTAGGATCTACATTTCAGTTTTCTTGAAGTTCATATCTTTCTACTTTTTAGTTCTTTGGTGCAATTGAAAGAAACAATGATTTTTTTGGCATGCTTCAAGATGATGATAATCTTGATGCAACCAACTATCCAATGTGGCCTTACATGATGAAGCATGTCCTTGTTGCAAAGAAACTATGGAACATAGTGGTAGATGTTGACAAGCGACCCAATGATTCTTCTACTATGTGATTTGTTGTCATAGATTTAGGGTCTTGTTCAAGTATTGTGACCATACCTTCTCCATGCACAGAAGAGAAAATTAATGGCATTGAAAGGATGCTCAAGCTCATGCATAGATTTCCCTTTCTATGAAGCAGTATATTGTTGCACACATCTAGTCATGCACTTCTTCAAGACAATCTTGGGTTACACTTGCTTCTTTGTATGTCATACATAGTGAATTCCATGTTGCTTACTTGAGAAAGCAACTTGAAGGTGTATGTATGGTTGAAAATAAGTCACTGGGCATATATGCTACACCCATGATTTGAAAGAGCAATTGGCAAACATTGATGAGATAAATCCAGATGCATCACTGGTTTCTACACTATTCAAAGGATTTTTAGAATCTTTTCAAAGCTTTGCTACTCTGCTTGAGGGAACGCAAGCACTTGCTATTACACAAAATGGAAAAATCAAGTATAGTTCAGATTTGGTTCATCAAAAACAAATCCTTATTCTCCCTCTTCCACTGCCTCTTTTCTTGTTGGTGATATGCAAAAGAAGAAGATATGCAAGTATTGTCGAAAGGATGGACATACCATCGTAGAAAGCTTGCTAAGCGTAAGGAAAAGAAGAAAGAATTCGACAGGTCTATTGTTGAGAATACATCTAATGCAAAGAATGATGAAAATAATGTCATTCAAGATATTTGAGCATGTTTTGTTACATGTCATTATGATTCATCATCACATTCTACATGTATGATTGTGAATAAGGTTGATTCAGATGGTCTTTTGATAGTGGTGCTTCAAACCATATCACTTCATTAGAGAAATTCTGCTTATGAATGCAAATGGAGGTATTGTTATATGTACCCAATATCAAGAAAAATTTGATTTTGATTCTTACTCTTGCTAGTTCCAAACTTCATGTACACTGTTGATAACAAAAGTATATTTATGATTTCAGCAATAGTGATGTTATCGAGATGTTGGGGACTTTATGCAATGGATTATATTTCTTGGATACATATAAGAGAGTTGCCTCAAGTGCCTTTCTTACAAATACTTCTTCTATGGTAAAAATGGAGTTATATCATGCTCGTTTTGGTCATTTGAACTTCAATAGTTTTATTTACTTGAAAAAGAAGGATATGGTTATTGGTTTGTCAACATTTGCATCAATTGAAAAGCTAGTTCTTCACATCAACATTCAGAACATTCACTCATCCTCTTGCAAGGGATTTGGGTTGCCTCCAAGAGTTCCTCAAATTGTTCAAGATTCCTTCATATTTATACTCTTGCCTTTGATGAACTCAAGTCTTATTCTATAGTTCTCCATTTTGCATTACACATTAAGAACACATACAATAAATTGCTACATTCACATTAGTGTCTAATCTACTTCTTCAAAAGTTTCAGTATCATCTACATTTTAGTTTTTGATGAAGAAGATGGGATGTTGGTGGTGTGGAATAATCACGATATTGTATCTATAGGTGTTGAGGGTACTGGAATGGGCATTGATGATGATGGTATATAAAAAATGTTGAATGTCGTGGTAGCAGATGAAGCATTCAATGGTGTTCTGATGAAAAGTGTATGCAAATGGGTAGGAGTATCTCTTTGTTGATATGTTTTGGTAGTGATGTGCATGAACACACTTAGGACCACCAAGGAACCTTTTTCCCTCTTTAGGAGGTTTTTTTCCTCTGGCTTGTATATATGTCAATAACCCTAATGGGTCACTTAACTTTGTACATTCGCTCAGTAATACATTCAATAATGTGTTGTGCTTCAAGCTTCTTCTTCTTCCTTGTGTTGTCTATCTGCTTCCATAGACCTCAAACTCCAACAATTGGTATCAGAGAAGGTCATTGCTTCATCTAGGGCATCATAGCAATGATGTATTCTATATTTTGATTGTTGCGGAAAAGTTGGATGGTACTGATTACCCGTTATGGGCATCTATGATGGGTCATGTATTGGTAGCAAAAGTGCTATCGAATATTGTGCAGGGTGCTGAAAAACATCCTACCACACCTACAAATACAATTATTGAAGGTGATATAGATGGTGTTGAAGATTATGATCTTAAAATACCTATTTGTGCTATGGTTCCTGTGGCACCTATTGTAGAGAAACTTTGTTGGGATGGCAAAGATGCTAAGACACATGAATTGATAGCTTTTTCTATCAAATGTGCCATTATTCCTCACATTCATTTTGACAAAACGACAAAGGATGCTTGGGATAGACATACAATTTTATATTAGGCAAGAAATAAGGTTCGTGCTACTTATCTCTGAAAACAATTAGAGAGTGAGCATATGAATGAAGGAGATTCTATGGAGAGTTTTTTTTAACAAAGATCAAAGATTTGAAGTAGCAATTGATTTTTGTTAATCAAGTCTTACCAGATCATTCACTTATGCAGATTGTTCTTAATGGTCTTCCGAATTCATATTAGAGTTTTTCTGCTACTCTTTGCTTGATGATGAAAGGCAATCCAAATGCCTTAACATTTGGGGAGTTAGTCTCTATTTTGTTGCAAAAAGATCAGTCTAGCTAGAATAGGTCAATTACACATGTTACAAATCAACATTTTTTAGCTAGTCTGAAGGGCAAAGGAAAATGAAGATAATCTACTGGTAATAAAAAAAATCTGCTAAAGCTGCTCAGTTGAAGAAGGAAGACAAAGATGAGAAGAAAATAGAAAAGCAAAAACAATTTTGCTAATATTGTAAGGGAGATGATCAGGTCATAAAGAGTTCTCCAAATCTAGCTTGAAAAGAGGCAAAGAAGAAAGAGAATGGAATGGTTGTTGCAGAGTCCTCTACACCTAAAATAGAGTTTGATAACCCTAAATATGGTTCAGTTTGAGGTGATCATAAATTGTAGCTTGTTCATAGTCATGCCTGTGGTCCCATGTAGACACCTTATTTTGGGAACCACCTTTAGTTCGTGAATTTTATTGATGATTTATCTAGGCATGAATGTGTGTATCCATTAAAAGAAAAGTTTGAAGTGCTTATGTGCTTCAAAACATTTTTTGTTTATGGTTGAAAATCTTTCACCATGTAAATTGGACACCCTCCATTATGATCGAGGGGGGAATAAATGTCAAAAAAATGGATTTGCTAAAAGAAAGAACAAGTCTCTCATGGAGATGGCCGAATGTATGGTAAAAACTTAGGCTTTACCACATAGCTTTTGGCTTGAGACTATTAAGTGGGCAACATACGTACTTAATAGGTGTCCCACCAAAGCACTGCAATCCATCACTCCATATGAGGCTTGGCATGGTTGCAAGCCATCGATTGCTCATCTGCGTGTCTTTTGTTTTTTGGCATATGCATTGATGCCTCAACAACAATGCAAGAAATTGGATGATAAAGCAATAGGATGTATTTTTGTTGGGTACAATTTTGAAAGCAAAGATGATCCTGTGTATCATCCATAAAATAAACCCATTCTAGTTAGGGATGATGTTTTTGTGGAAGATGCAATTCAACCATTACTTTCATGTAGTAAGGATAGATTAGTTAGCTCCAAAGATGTGTATGACACTTTGTCTCCTCTTTTTATAGGTGGAGAGCCAAGTGCTGGTCCACATGAGGCAATTTCTTAGCCTTTACAAGTCTCACATGATCCACTATCATGTGTTGACTAGAACCAAATTATGCTAGTTCGAGGAAATGGGATTCATTAGATTCCCCTACATATTCCATTATATATATATATATATATATATATATATATATATATATATATATATATATATATATATATATATATATATATATATATATATATATATATATATATGTGTGTGTGTGTGTGTGTGTGTGTGTGTGTGTGTGTGTGTGTGTGTGTGTGGAATATATATTACGCTAAGTGTATATATGATACCATGAATTGGAACAAGGTTCCACTGGTATGGGATGGTGGAAATGACTTCCCTTTGATCACTCTTCTTCTACGACTGGGGAGAAAAGAAACCATCATTCATGGGGGCATATCTCGCAAGATTAGAGGAGAGATCTATCACTCTAGCACAATGGCAAGTACCAATGTGAAGAGCTTCACCTCATAAATGTCAATCCATGGAGACGTGAGGACTGGTATGAAGACCGTGAGCAAGTGATGGCACAAGTGCATGAGTGAAAGCACACAAGCATGCACACATATACACACACATGCACACAAGGTAAGAGCAAAGAGTGGAACAATGGAAAGCTTTGATTACAAAAAGAAATCTCTTACAAAGCTCAAAAATACAACAATCTAACCTAAAAATGAGCTCTCCAGCCCTTTTTATAGTTTTTTGAGTGGTTTTGGCCCTGTCCAAACCTAGTGTTTGACCTAGTTAAAAATTAGGTTCCAAGGCTTATTTGGGGGCTCAAACGGAGTCTAAAAATTATGAAAATTGGCAGGGTGATACTTCAAATACTCCTCAAGCTCGAAGACTCCTCGGCTTGAACAAAATGGAGTTGCAAAAATGAAAAATGGTATTTACAATGGTTTTTAGTGATAAAAAACACTATTTTTATAGGGATTTCTTCTAAAAATTTGACATGTGCTTCTTGGAGCTCCCTACATGCTTCCTTCTTCTTTTTTGTCCACTTCCTTGGTGCGCTCCCATGCTTTGTACTTAACCTTGAGTGTAAACACTCCCCCCTCTAGATTCTATCGTCCCTGACAGATCCTTGTTGGAGTGGTTGTTCCATGTAGTACTCTGAGAGGTAGTGTCCATGTATCAACAGGGGTGGTCCATCTTCCAAATATAGCGTGGTCTAGTTCTTTAGTTTTCCACGGCTAGCCTATGCGAGAGTTGGTCCTCTGTAGGTACTTCTTCCTTGGACTTGAGTTGGATGATGTATTTTTGTGCTTTCAAAGATTGCTAGTTTCTCAAAAGAGGTTGTGAATATTGACCTTGAGCAGTTGTCGACATTGAATTGCTTCATAGGTACTGATTTTGTACCCTTAATGTCCTTTGGAGCTTTGAACATGAGTTTCATAGTAGGATGCCAAGTACTTTTGACCCATAATGATTGATGGGTAAGTGCATTAGTGCATGGGTTTAAAGAAACATGTGCCTTGTGCACGACCTTGTAATGTGGCCCTATGTATGCATACTTGGGAAATGCATTGGAGGAAGTATGGTGCAAGAAATGGGGTCTTGAGCTAAGTGCCGAAGGGTATGCTGACGAAGAGGTTTCCTAAGCTATCATGGTTGTGGTGTTGCCTAAGTAGGCGATTCTTACCATGGTGAAAGGTCCGTCAATCTTCACTCTTCATGTGGTATGCCCATCGTGATGATTGACCAATGGCTTGTCTTTTTTGTTGATGGATGTCCATGTTGATGGTTTGCATCAAAGATTCTTCAAGCGCACAATCTTGTCCTATATATATATATATATATATATATATATATATATATATATATATATATATATATATATATATATATATATATATATATATATATATATATATATATATATATATATATATATATATATATATATATATATATTTTATATATATATTTTTTATATTTTATTTTATTTTATTATTTTTTTATAATACCATGTCACAAAACAAGAAAAATGTTAGCATCAAAAATATTTTACATATGTCCAATGTGTCTCATGTGCCTGGGGTTCTCAATTGTGTCTATGCATGGCCATGTAATGTGGCCCTATATTGATGCATACTTTGGAAATGCATGACCTGGATGGTGCAAAAGACAAGGTTGTGCCTTTGGCACATGGTGGTTGTTGGTTGAGGCTTTTGATGTTACTTGTAGACTTGGTGCAATCTTTGTTTGGAGGTGTCGATCGAATCTTGCAATGATGTAATCCTCCTTATAGGGATATATTTCAGAATGGTATTTGGCCCTGTAGAGATCACCTCAAGCCTCTTCATCTGTGGATGCTTTCCGATCATGCTCTCCGCTTGTCTGTTAGCTTATGGATGATAGGGGGCAGACTTCTTATGTATCACCAAGAATTCTTGGAGAAGGTTTTCAATGACTTCGTTCAAGAAGTGTGTACCTCTATCACTTACTAACTCTATTGGTAACCCATATTTGGTGAACACGTTCTCAAATAAGAACTTCGCCGTTGTTTGAGCATCATTCTTAGTCGTGGCTTTTACCCACTTTGTAAGGTAATCTGTGGCTACAATAATGTATTCGGCATGGGAGTTTCTTGTTGGGGGGTTAATGGGACCTACAAAGTCTATACCCCATTTTGATAATGCGCGTCCTCCCATCATTGGCCTCAAAGGCATCTTGTCTTTTCTAATCAGATATTGTGCACGTTGGCATGTGTCACATTTCTTCACATAAGTATTTGCATCCGTATGCAGAGTGGGCCACCAAAGTCCTGAGAATAGAATGGTCTTAATTACTCTGTCAGGACCAAAGTGTCCACCGGCAGCACCGCTGTCTACAGTTTCTAAGATTTTCAAATAATCTAATTCATGTACGCATAGTCTTAAGTAACCATCTTTGCCTCTTTGGTATAGGTTATCACCTACTAAGGCATAGTCTTTAGCCTCTTGCTCCATGCTTCATCTTCTTGCTAGACTAGACTCATTCGGTAGTGTTCTTGATTTCATAAATTCTACCAATGGAGCACTCAAATCTGGAATTAATGACACGTGATAGAGAGTGGCATGCTCCATTGGGGGTCTCTCTTTGCACATTGGACAATTCTTAATCCATTCATGTATTTCTTTGTCCATGCTAGTCCAATACACTCCTAAACATTTTAGATTCTGCAATGTTCGTTGTTTAGAATAGTGATTTCTTAGCAATCCTTCATGGGCTTGTTGCAACCAACTACTATGTTTGTCATCCTCGACACAACAAGCTAGTACAGCCTCGGTATCTTGTTTGTACATGCTTCTTGCCAATATTTGATATTTTTGTGATTTTACAATTTCTTCTTTGTTTGTTTTTACATTCTTATTTGTGGGTCCAAAGGTTAGGACAGGTACTAACTTATTTGCCCATTTAGGAACAACTTCTAAATTGAACAGATAAGCATCGGGCAATTCATAAGACACTCCTTGCGGTGGCTCTCTTGAAGTGATGCGAGAAAGATGGTCCGCCCTAAGGTGGGTCCTACCCTTCCTGACAACAACTTCAAAATCGTATTCCATTACTAAGAGGAACCATCTTACTAAGCATCATGTATTGCAAGGTTTATTGACCAAGTATAATAAAGCATGATGATCGGTGAAAAACTTGAACTTGTTGGCCAATAGATAGTGTCTAAACTTCTTCATAGCGTATACCATGCCTAAACCTTCTCTTTCAGTTGTTGTATAGTTTTGTTCAGCTGCATTCAGCTGTCTGCTAGCATATGCAATAGGCATGTCTAGATTTCCTTCACCTATAGACTGTGCTAGCACACATCCTATTGCATGATTGGATGCACCCACATGGACATGGAATGGTTTATTCCAATTAGGAGTGGTCAGTATTGGTGTTGTGCACAAACATCTTTTCACCTCATTGAAGGAATTTTCGCATTTGTCGTTCCACTCAAAATTTTTCAACAAGGCATAAAGAGGTTTAGCTATGATTGCATACATGTGGATGAACCTACGGTAATATCCACAATAACCCATAAAGGCTTGTACCTCTTTAACATTCCTTGGCCTAGGCAATTCTGCTATGGCTATAACTTTGTCCTCGTCTATTGATATTCTGTTCTTAGAAACAATCTGACCTAAGATTTTACCTTCTCGTACCATGAATACACACTTTTCTGGGTTCAGACACACTGGATATTCTCTACACTTGTTGAAGATCTGTCTGAGCTCAGGGATGTGGTATCTTCTTTCTTAGGAATGAGCACATAAATCATCCACATATACTTCTAAGTTCTTTCGCAAGAACTCCTTGAAGACATGACACATGAGCCTTTGGAATGTTGCAAGTGCATTGGTGAGTCCAAATGGCATCACACAGAATGCAAAGATTCCCCATTTTGTGGAAAATGCCGTTTTGTGTTGATCTTCAAGGGCAATGGATACTTGATTGTAACCTGTAAATCCATCAAGAAAGCTATAAACTTCCTTGCCCGCAACACACTCCAATAAATGTTCAATGATTGGAAGTGGATAACTATCTCTGATCGTAGCAGCATTAACTTTTTTAAGGTTAATACACACTCGCAATTTTCCATTCTTCTTGGGCACCACTACAATGGGTGGCACCCATTCAGTATGCTCAATCTCATAGATAAATTGAGCTTCAATCAGCCTGTCAATTTCTTCTTTTATTTTTGCAGCATAAGTGTCATTATATGTGTAGGGCTTTTGTTTGGTGGGTTTGGCCTCAGCAGTCATGGGGATAGTATGAGAGCAAATTTTTGGATCTACTCCCTTCAAGTCTCTATAGTGCCATGCAAACACATCCCTATATTCCCTTAACAAAGCTACAAGCTCTGCTTCTTCTGTTGCACTTAGATCGTACATACATCGCTCTTCGTTCCCTTCGATGGTTACCACAATTTTTAAAGTTTTTTTCTTTATTATCATATGCTTCTCCTGTGTTGGCCTCTCTCTTAGGCATGCGTACCAAAATTTTCCGATCCTCAACTTCATATTTCTTGAAGTTTTCTGGTACTTCAAACAATGATTCCTCATCTTCTTGTTTCACTGCTTTTCATTTCTTTTTCTTTTGACCTCCTTCACTTCCTTCCTTTGAATTTACCATTTTAATGCTTGTGACAGGTTCTTCTTCTTGTTGGTTAAATACTCCTATATCTTCTAGATAGTGCCTTTCTGAATTAAAGCAACTATCCATTACAATGGACTCTAGATCATCATCATTTTCTTCTTCTTCTATGACATCACTAGGGTCACATTCTTCCAGCAAAGGTTGACACATGAACAGTGAAATATCATAACCCTTCTCATCACAATTGTTGGGGCTTCACTCACTAATTAGGCATGGATATATGAAGACATATGAAGACATATGATGGAGGAAAGAAGAAGTGAAGAAAAGACCTACAAAAAATCAAGCCTAAGTGAAGGGACAATTTCACTATTGTAAATTAGTGCAAAATTAGAGTCTAGATTTGTATTTTATCTTCAGAACTTACGAGTTCAAGTCTAGGAGAATGTAAACCATAGGTATATAAGTTAATTTGAGTCAAAAATATGTAAGAGAGAACTCAATTTTGTAATCTGTGTGAGTAGAGAAAAGTCGTGTCTTTTCTGAGAGAGATGTTGAGGAAAAACTTCTGAGTCTGAGAGAGTTTTCCATGGCTATGAGCAAAATTAGGCCAAGCCATTCTGTACACATCTTCTCTGATAATCAACACATATTTGTGTAGAAGGATTGAGTCTAATTCCTCTTGTACATTGAGTTCTAAGTCATTTCATATGACTGTGTAAGGTAGTTGACAGTTACGACTTTTCTGGCGCACATTTGACTGATCTTCTGAAGGTCAGATCTCGAAGCATACTGTAAAGTTTTTGGTAAGTGATAGCTCATTTTAAAGCTATTGTCCTCAACTACATTTGGTCAAAAGATCTTTAAGAAACGGGACGCATACTCAGAGAAATCAGCTTAAGAGTGGAGGTATGTCAAATCGATGAAGTCAATTCTCAGTTTTCAGACATAGTGGAAAAGTTGGAACAAAATCAGAAGATTTTGAAGTTATTACTTGAAAGTTTTGTTTGTTATGTGTTGCTTAACATTAGCAATAACTTCTCTTAGCAAGTGATCAAAAGATTTTGCAAAGATTGAGCTAATACAGGTCAGATTGAAGGATTGAAGAAAAGGCGCAGATTTCTGTGAAGTGAAAGTTTTTTATTTTCACTAAATGCAGAGATGGAGACTCACAATGTGAGTATTGCTAAGCTAATGGTGGTTATGGAGGTCTTCTAATACCACATTAGTTTAGTTCTTGTGGTGTTTTACACACCAACAAGTGGTATCAGAGCAGATAAGGTCCTCGAGAGTAGAAGGAGAGCAGATACAAGAAGAATTGAAGAGTTCTTTATCAAAGAAGGTGGAAGCTGAGGTGTTCAAACAACCAAAAGTCATCAGAAGAGTATTTCGAAGTTACTCCCAAGGGTAAAGGTCTACAAAAGGTATCATTCTTTAACTTTATACTTACAGGTTGAAGCAGAAGCAAGGATACCATGGCAGATCATGTGTCCATTGACAAATTGGACAGAGATAACTATCCTGCTTGGGTAATGAGGATGGAAGCCTTACTTATGAGTAAGGACCTAATGGTATATGTGACAGGTGAAGAAGAGAAGCCTAAATTTGAAGATGAAAGTCATCCAAGAAAGGAAGAGCTAGAAGCTTTGAAGCTATGGCAGAAGAGAGATGCAAGTGCAAGAGCTTATATATATAACACTATTACAGATCATTTGTTGCCACACATCAGAGGTTTAGAAACAGCTGAAGATATTTGGAATGCTTTGGAAGACCACTTCCAAAACACTACTAAAGCTAGGAAAGCTAGCTTATGGTCAGAGTTCACCACATTCAAGAAAAAGCAAAATCAGAGCATTAGTGATTATGTCACTAAGATGAAGGACTTGGCAGATAGCCTTGGATCCATTGATGAGGATATTGAAGATCATAGGTTGATAGCACAATTACTTGCAGGGTTAAGAGGTGATGAGAGATGGAAGCCCTTTGTACTTTCAACAGAACTCTCATTAAACCATTATGTGCCAGAATTAAATCAATTACTTGGATTGATGCTCACATTTGAGCAAGACTTGAAGTCAGATGGAGACAAAGGTCAAAGTTCTGCAATGTACATGAAGAATAAAAAGAAAGGAGATAAAGGCAAAGCAAAGGATGAAGAAGAGTCAACAACTCAAGCAAATTATGCAAGAGGAAGAGGTTTTGGCAGAGGTAAAGGTCGAGGAAATGGAAGAGGTAGAGGTAATCAGAACAATAACAAGAAGACATGTTGGATTTGTGGATTGAGCAATCATCTAGCATATGATTGTTGGCATAATCAACAAGGATCAAGCCAAAATCAGAACAACAATGGCAGAGGAAGAGGTGGAAGATTTCAGAATCAATTTCAAAGAGGAAGACAGAATTCAAGAGGAGGTTATGGAAGAGGTGGTGGAAGAAATTGGAATCAGAACCAATCTTACAATACCACATATTACAATTATGCAAATGATACACAGAATGACACTCATACAACATTGATGATGAATTCAATAAGTTCATCAGAGAAGGAGGATCTTAAGGTATTCTATATTGACTCTCGTTGTTCAAATCATTTGTCAAGTAATATAGAATTGTTGTCAGAATTGGAAGAAGGTAATTCAAGTCATACAGTACAAACAGGTGATAATACAAAACATAATGTGCATTCAATTGGAAAAGTGAAGTGCAGGAGTGGAGCTGATTTATTAACAAATGTTTTGTATGTTCCAACAATACGAAAGAATCTGATTAGTGTTGGACAAATAGTGGAGAAAGGTTTTCAAGTCAGATTTACAAATGAAGGGGTATTTGTTGAAGATCCAGAGTATGCATACAAACCCATTGTTAGTGGTAAGAAGGAAGGTAGACTTTTTACTCTCAGAGTGCAAGGAAATGTTGGTCAAGCCCTAATCACACATGGTGATGAAGTAATTACAGAGTTAGATCTTTGGCATAAGAGATTGGGACACTTCAATGAAAGAGGAATCAAAACTATGGTGGAGAATCAATCTGTAATGGGGCTACCAAATGTGAAGAATCAACATATGATATACAAGTGTGAAGCTTGTCAGATGGGAAAAGCTCATAGACTACCATTTCAGAAGAAAGGTTTCAAGCATGATGGGTTGCTTGAACTCATACATACAGATGTATGGGGTCCAACAAAAGAAGGCTCAATAAATGGATCTAGGTATTATGTTTTGTTTATTGATGATGCTACAAGGTGGATAACCCTTTATGTTCTAAAAGAAAGATCAGAAGTATTTGGAGCCTTCAAACATTTTCATGCTTATGCAGAAAGAGTTACAGGTCAAAAACTCAAGAGGCTAAGGTCTGATGGAGGGGGAGAATACTTCTCCCAAGAGTTTAATGACTATCTTTGGAATGCAGGTATCAAGAGAGAGATAACTTGCAGGTATACACCTCAACATAATGGGGTGGCAGAAAGGAGAAATAGAACATTGGTTGCATTTGCAAGAGCAATGCTAAAGGAAAAGAATTGCCCTAATTATCTTTGGGCTGAGGCTATAAATACAGCCACATACCTTGTTAATAGGCTACCATGTGGAGCTTTGAATGGTATGACCCCTTATGAAGCTTGGTGGGGTAAGAAACCAACACTTGACCATTGTAAAGTGTTTGGGTCAATTGCCTATGCTTATGTGCCATCACAACTCAGACATAAGCTTGAACCAAAGGTAGAAAAATATGTGTTTATTGGGTATGATGAAAAGCAAATGGGTTATAGGCTATGGAGTCCTTTAACTAAACATTTTATTGTTTCCAGAGATGTGACTTTTGATGAACAGAAGAGTTGGTATGCAGATAAAGATTGTGACCTTGAAACATTTGAAGAAGAGATAAGAAGGAGTGCAAGAGGTAAGTCACATATGCAGATAGATGGAGATGAAGAACATATGCAAGCAAGCACATCTAGAGTTGGATCAAATAGAAGGAATGAAGATGGAACAATATTTGATGAAGAAGTACATCCAGATATACATGAAGAGTGTGAACCAAGAAGGTCAACCAGAATGAGGAAGCAACCTACAAGGTATTCCTATGATACTTCTTACTTGACTCAGAAAAATTATGCTTACATGGTTAAGGAAGATGAAGAACCTCAAAGCTATGATGAAGCAAAGGGTAAGAGACAATGGGAAGTAGCAATGAAGGAAGAGTTTGATGCACTTGAAGAAAACAAAACTTGGGAACTTGTTCCAAAACCTAATGGTAAGAAAGTGATTGGAAATAAATGGGTTTACAAAGTTAAGAAGCATGCAGATGGAACTATAGCCAGATACAAAGCCAGATTGGTGGTTAAAGGCTATGCTCAAACTTTTGGCATAGATTATGATGAGACATTCAGTCCTGTGGCAAAGATGTCAACCATAAGGACAATCATTGCCATTGCAGCATCAAAAGGATGGACATTGAGTCAATTGGACATTAAGAATGCATTTTTGAATGGATATATATCAGATGAGGTTTACATGGAGCAACCTCAAGGGTTTGCAGATCATAAGTTTCCAAATTATGTTTGCAGGTTGAGAAGAGCACTTTATGGTCTGAAGCAAGCTCCAAGAGCTTGGAATTATAGACTTGTAAAGTATCTTAATGATCTTGGATATCAAAGTTCAAAGGCAGATGCAAGTTTACTTATCAAAAGAACAGATGAAGGTATGATCTACATTTGTATCTATGTAGATGATATTATAATTACAGGTACCTCAAATGAAGGAATCAAGGAGGTGAAGAAGCTACTTGAGAAGGAATTCAAGATAAGTGATCTAGGAAAATTGTCATATTTTCTTGGAATGGAAATCACTTATGCAGAACATGGCATATATGTAACACAAGAAAGGTATCTCTTGAATCTTCTAAAGAAGTTTAACATGGAGAATTGCAGAGAGGCATCTACACCACTAGAGGTTAATCATAAACTCAGTAGATATGATGGTGCAGAGTTCAAAGACATGAGGAAGTATCAATCTTTAGTGGGAAGTCTAATTTATGCTACACTAACAAGGCCTAATCTTAGTTATGCAGTTGGTGTTCTTTCTCAATTCATGCATTGTCCAAAGGATCCACATTGGATTGCAGGTCAAAGAGTCCTTAGATATATCAAAGGGACTTTGAAAGAAGGATTGTATTATCCTTTTACATCAGATATAAGATTGAGAGCCTATAGTGATTCAGATTGGGCAGGAAGTCAAGATGATAGGAGATCTACTCATGGCTACATGATATACATTGGAGATAAGCTTGTGAGTTGGTGTTCAAAGAAACAACACACAGTGGCTTTATCATCAACAGAAGCTGAATATAAAGGACTTGTGGAAGCAGCAAAGGAAGTCATATGGATGCAGACATTATTCAAAAGCTTGGGAATTGATCAAGGTATACCTATCATTCATGGAGATAATATGAGCTCATTATATCTTGCAGCAAATCCTGTATTTCATGCAAGGACAAAGCACATAGAAATACAGTATCATTTTCTCAGAGAAAAGGTAATGGAGAAAGAGATTGAAGTGGTGTACACTTCTACAAAAGATCAAATTGCAGATATTATGACAAAGAGCTTGCATGGAGTGAAGACAAGTAAGTTCAAAGAGATGGCAGGAATAAAAGAGAAGAAGACTATGTGAAGAAGTCAAAGTATGCTAATTAGTGATTGAGGGGGAGCTGTTGGGGCTTCACTCACTAATTAGGCATGGATATATGAAGACATATGAAGACATATGATGGAGGAAAGAAGAAGTGAAGAAAAGACCTACAGAAAATCAAGCCTAAGTGAAGGGACAATTTCACTATTGTAAATTAGTGCAAAATTAGAGTCTAGATTTGTATTTGATCTTCAGAACTTACGAGTTCAAGTCTAGGAGAATGTAAACCATAGGTATATAAGTTAATTTGAGTCAAAAATATGTAAGAGAGAACTCAATTTTGTAATCTGTGTGAGTAGAGAAAAGTCGTGTCTTTTCTGAGAGAGATGTTGAGGAAAAACTTCTGAGTCTGAGAGAGTTTTCCATGGCTATGAGCAAAATTAGGCCAAGCCATTTTGTACACATCTTCTCTGATAATCAACACATATTTGTGTAGAAGGATTGAGTCTAATTCCTCTTGTACATTGAGTTCTAAGTCATTTCATATGACTGTGTAAGGTAGTTGACAGTTACGACTTTTCTGGCGCACATTTGACTGATCTTCTGAAGGTCAGATCTCGAAGCATACTGTAAAGTTTTTGGTAAGTGATAGCTCATTTTAAAGCTATTGTCCTCAACTACATTTGTTCAAAAGATCTTTAAGAAATGGGATGCATACTCAGAGAAATCAGCTTAAGAGTGGAGGTATGTCAAATCGATGAAGTCAATTCTCAGTTTTCAGACATAGTGGAAAAGTTGGAACAAAATCAGAAGATTTTGAAGTTATTACTTGAAAGTTTTGTTTGTTATGTGTTGCTTAACATTAGCAATAACTTCTCTTAGCAAGTGATCAAAAGATTTTGCAAAGATTGAGCTAATACAGGTCAGATTGAAGGATTGAAGAAAAGGCGTAGATTTCTGTGAAGTGAAAGTTTTTTATTTTCACTAAATTCAGAGATGGAGACTCACAATGTGAGTATTGCTAAGCTAATGGTGGTTATGGAGGTCTTCTAATACCACATTAGTTTAGTTCTTGTGGTGTTTTACACACCAACAACAATGAGGTGTCCATTGTTCTTCATTGACCGCAATGTCCACGGTAGCTAAGATTTCTGCGCAGCCATGAGGCTCAAATTCCTCATCTGGAAAGATCATCCGTGTATAGCCTGGGTCTTTAATTGGCCTATCCCCTGGGGGAGTTCCTTCTTCTCTTGCTTTTAGGTGCTTTTCCTCTTCCTCTACGACCTTGCACATCCACAAGTGAGTATCTTCATGCAGCCATGATGGATCAGGTAAACTTCCAGAATGCACAGAGATTGAATAATCTTTTGCTTTGTGGATAGGATTCCACTGTAGGGGTGGTACATCTCTGAAGGTATAATCCTTCAAATTGACCTTGGTTATGACCCCTAAGTGTTGTAAGTACAAGGAGTTGGTTCCCCAATCATGTACTATTTGCAGTTGTCGTAGGAAGGGTCTTCCTAGGATCATCTCGTAGACATTATTTTTTTCAAAGTCACATATAGCAAATGTGTCTTCAAACTCCACACCACAAGTGGTTAGAGTTATCCCTTCAAGCAATCCTAGAGGTCTTTTAAAATGATTGTCTGCCATTTGAAGCTTCATTCTAGTTGGTCTTAATGTGGGTCTGCCCCATCGCTTCCACAAGGAGGTGGTCACAATAGCAACACCAACACCTGAATCTATGATTGCTTTGGGTGTGTAACCCTGGTAGGTGATCGGAAGATAAGTATTACCTTCTTCACCTTTGCTCATGTCTCCTATTTTATCGAGAGGTATCTCTAGAACTTTTTGCTTAGAGCCTGCTTTTGGCATTTTGGAATCAGGTTCTAGAACCTGATCCTTCACTTGATTCCATAGCTCAGGTTTTGCTTTGAGTAGCTCTTCTACAATGAGATGACACTGAACCTTAGTGTTCTTCACAACTTCAGTGTTTCTTGGAACCACTAAGTCTTCATTTCTTACCAATATTGTGGGAGCTCTGATATGAAGAGATTCAGATTCCCATGGGCCTGTGAATTCTGGAAACTCTTGTAAAGAATTAGATTCAAAATCTAATCTTTCATCTTCTTGTTGCTCTAATTGGTCTCCATAGATAGATGGAATGTCTTGGGGAAATTGATCATGAAGGTCATCAATTTCAAGAATAGGAGGGGGATTATCCCTCTCTTTGGCCCGTTTCTCCTCTTGTATTTCTCGCAAGAACTCTTGAGAGTACTGCTGAATTGAAAGAGGTGTTCCATCATCCATGGAATTAGGAACATAAGCTTTCATTGGTGGTAAGTTTTCTCTTTCAACCATTGGTTGAGCTTGTGGAGGTAAAGAAACCTGCGGCTTGTTCAAATGCAAATTCGGTTTGATAGAGTTTGTCTGATTGAACAATTGACTGTCTCGAGCATAGCTTGAGCTAGTTCTACCATTTTCATGCACATTTTTTTCCGTTCAATCTCTAAGTCTACTCTAGGGTAACTCTTGTCTAGGTTTGCAGCTGTTGGCCCTTCTTGAAGTCGAGCCTAGTAGGCCTTGAACATCATGTCCAAGCCTTCTGGGGTTGGATCTGCAAGGACAGACCCTGGTTGTGGTCTATTTACAGTGACTGGTGGGGTGGAATGAGGTGGTGTGGATGGAGCTTCATGCGAGGGGGTTTGAGATGCAATATTTTCTATTTTTGTTTTTGCATCTTTCAGGCTTTCCTCTAGTTCAGATAACTTTTTGTTCCACTTGCGATTAGCTTTCTCTGGTATCCTTCCAAGTTCTTATTTTCCTCTTACTTGGTTCTCCTGATTCACTTGACTCTAATTGATCAACTCGTTTTGCTTGTTGTGCAGCTTGTGCCCTAGTAATTGCATGTACAGGAGCCACATTATTGCTACTTGAACTTGAATCCGCCACTAAGCCTACCACATTGATGGGTGTAACCTTGGGTGCACTAGAGGGGTTCCTGGGACATTCTCTCGGGAGATGTTCATTGCCGCACTCAGGACAAAAACTTTGTATTGTGATGTTTTGTCCTTGTCCCAAAGTAGATGGGTGGGGACATTCATAAATGAAATGGTCACCCTGACATCTAAAACATGGTCCTCTAGGGTCTTGTGGTCTTGTGGTCTTACTTGTCTTAATTGGGGCCTGGGATTAGGATTGGTGTACATGATATTGGAGTATTCTGGCTCCCAATTTTGATCCATAGATGGTGCCTCATATTGATAAGAATAAGCCTCACTATGCTCTGGTGACTTTGTGTAACAAGCTTAGGGACTATCTTCATGGGAGTAGTCTGAACTATGAGCATGAGAGTCATTTTCTGAGACCAACGGGGTTAGTGGCACCAATGCTTTATTAAGGTTCTCCTCTACCACTGCATACTTAACTGGGATCACATTAGTAGGAGTTGGCAGTTGGTTTCCTAGGAGTGGTTGTGACCTGTATGGTGCCTGATATTGCTGCTGGTATTGAGGTTGATCTTGTTGTTGTGGCCTATAATATGGTTGTTGGTATTAGTTCTGATACCTTCCCTGTTGGTAAGGTTGCTCATAATTTTGTCTGACAGCCTGCCTATTGTATGGACAATCTTGAGCCGTATGATTTGTGTATTTCCTCTCAATGGTGCAATATAGAGCATTAGGGTTTCCTTGGGGCTAAGCCATCATTGGCCAAACATTAGCCATGTGGTCTCCTCCAGAGTTGTAACATCGCTTCAATGAGGTGACCCTTGGTGTTTGTCTATTTTGAACTCCTAGTTTCTTGGCAACCTGCTCAGCTATATCATCTATCTCAGTGGAGGTTCTGGAGGTATGAATAGTAGAACTGTCAGAATCCTTATAGAGTTTGGACAGTCCTAACTCCTCACCCAAGTTGTCTTCTATATCTATGCACATGCGCACACATTCTTCTATGGATCTAGGCTCTTTCAAGTACACATATGACCTTAACTTTGTGCTGAGTAAGCCATCTAAGAACAAGGTCACTTGTTTGGCTATTGTGGGTAATTCAAGCACTAGGCATCTTTCTAAGTACTATCTAAATCATCTTCCTACAAGTCGCACAGTTTCCTGGGGTGTCTGCTTGAACTTGTGGATCAAGGATGATGTGTTATGCCTGATGCCACTCTTGGAAAACTCTACAATGAACTCTTCTAGCAATTGACCTATCTCTTGGTAGTTGCGACTATTCACGGGTTGAAACCAAGCTAAGGCACTACCATTAAGAGTCAAACCAAATGCCTCGAACTGGGTAAATAAGTCTTTGACTTATTCAGCTCTTAGCACTTGTTTGAACTCGACCACATGATCATAAGGATCTCTGAATCCATCAAAATAGTTCTTCATTGCTTTGACCACTTGAGAGGCTCTAAGGGTTCTTGAGTGCTCTCGTGGTCTAGGCAATGGAAGTTCATGTTCATCTCTTTGATGTCTATGTGCTCCATGTCTCTCCTTTCATGTCTTTCACCCTCATGTCCTGATCTATTTCTACCCACAGTGTGTGCAAAGCTTACCTCCGGTCTCTCTCTAGTTCTTTCCCTTTGGGTTTCATGAGCCTTAGATGATCCTGCTCCTTGGAGACCATGGGAAACACTGGATCTTGGTGGAGGGAAAATTGATTCACCTTGCCAAGTGTATGCATGCCTATCCTGCTCTGTTACCAAGAACAGTTTCTCTGAGGTGTGATCTAGATAGACAACTTTCCCTGGTGTCTCCAGATCCTTGAACTCATAGATGGTGACTATTGTGTCAGGTTGATTTGGCTTGAATCTCCAAAAGGCTTCCTCTGATTCTCTATTCAAGAACAATTCTATGCTTTTGTCATCTTGAGGGATCCAATCTAGAGTGATCACTCTAGTCAAAACTGACTTGCCTCTAGGAGTCTTGGGTTCCCGTCCTATGTCCCCTTGCTCTAGGTCTCCTATCTCATTCTCGGGAATGATATTTCCAAACTCATCTGTCCTATCTGGTAAGTTGGTAACCACATACATGGTCCCTTCCTTATCAATGTACCAGCCCTCTTCGAACTTGACCACTGGGTATTCAAGTCCAAAGGCTTGATCTGGATTTTTGAGTTGGACAACTGACCGTCTTAGAACATCCTCATAGATGCGAGCACCTAATTGATTGGTCCTGATATATTCCAATTGGGTCTTATAGGGGCCTTCTAGTGTCTATAAATAAGCAGTACCTGAGGTACATGTGGGTCTCTCCATGCTAAAAGACATTTTTGAGTCACTTGTTTCAGAATTTAATGTGTAGGGATAACCACTAAGTTGTTGAGCCCAAGACTTGGCTGTATGGTTGATACTAGCCTCAAATGATCTAATGCTTTGTATATCCTTGCCTAAGTGTCTGCCAGATCTCAAGTTCATAAGACTTGTCTTCTAGTCTCAAGGTTCTCTTGTATTGCTCAAAATCCTTTGGAACTCCCTAGTTTCCTAGTCCTCACGAGCTTTCCAACGAACCCAAATTCACAACAAACAGATTTCGTATGAGAGTTATGCCAGTTCAGGGTTCTGGGGGTTAAAACAGGGAAACAAGATCTCTCTGGGAGTACCATAGAACAGGCAATATGATACCAGATTTTCCACGATACGTGATACCACTGTAGATGATACCACCTTAGACGATATGATACCACCAAGGCGATACCAACTTACACGATATACGATACTGTTGTCCGCATGATACAATACTGAAATGGTCATGATATGATACCACTAGGTTCACGATACGATACCGACCTAGCTCACGATACGATACTGCTAGCAAGACGATATGATACCAAGAGATCTATGACACGATATGATACCAAGTTCTACGCTGTCGGGATGAAATCCCGCAGGGAGTGTGCATTGTTTTTTTTTCAAAAGTTCATTATTTTCTGAGTATTGTGTGATGTTTTCACGAGAGAGTGGTATGTTCCGTACATATTTTGGCCGAATCGATTGATTATGTGATGCAGAAATAAGTTTGAGATGTATGTTAGACGTGTGTGTAAAAATAACTGACATTAGAAACACGAAAACCCTAGTTTTGACCCTCAGAACTCCCTGAAAATGTGAGTTTACCCCCCTGAAAATCGGACTTGAACCCTTGGAAACCCTTGGAGTTTAGGCCGAAACTGTAAATAAAACCTTGAATCGGTGAGTTTAAGATAATTGTGAGCAAACCCTTGCTTTTCCCGATCAAAAACTTTAGGTTGGACCCTTGGAAATGGCGGTTTCTGTAGGCCAAACCTTAAAAACCCATTAAACTGTGAACATCCAGTGTGAAATGGAAACCTTAGTCTAGGGAAAAATTAAAAGACTGCCAAAAATAGAAAGTTAATTGAGGAGGTGGGAATGTTCTAGAAGCGAGTCCAAGGGGGGGCCTATAAATAAGTGCTAATTCATTTGTTTCTTCCCTAACCCGTGGATCTTGCTCGTGGATTGTCACCTTCAGGTATGCTCCTTGTTCGTTTATGTTCATTCATGTTCTTGTTCATTCATTACGGTAGTGCATTGAGAGAGAAACGATCATTTAGGAGTTTCTGAACTAGATTCTAAAGAGCTTGCGAGATAGTCTTCTTCTTCCATCGTAGTTGCTTTCTTCACGGGTTCCTTCTCCATTAGGTTTGGGACATTAGATTTTCTTTTTAAACATAGTAAACCTGCTTGAAAGAAACCCGTGGAGGGAACTCTGTGCAAAAGATGGCCTGTCATAGGGAGAGAGAAGAAACAGGCTCTGTAGTACTGTGAATGCACGTGGGTAGAAACAGGGAGAGAGACTTATGTCGGTGAAATCCACATCCCAGTCTCGCAAGACGATTGACCATGTGGAGAGAGCTGGCAATTGCAGAAGAAGCGCTCCTGGGATACAGAGAGAGATAAGTTGATGGCGGCGCTGCTGTCGCACGGGAGGAGAGAGAAAACGGCATTAATCATGCTGGTATTGCACGCGGACAAGTTCACAGCCAAGAGTCTCTTGGCGGCGCTGCATATCGAGAGAGAGTGAGAAAGAAAGAGGATCGCGATTCGCGCCTATCCAGGATGCGCGCAGGTCGAATGTAGAAGAGAGAGATGAACAAAGATTGTTATGTAATCCATGGCTAGATAAATCTTGTTCTGAATCCATGTATTCACGAAGATGTTGTCACTCCATATCTCATTGGTCTGGAGAATTTTATTCGTTTTATAGCTTCATGGAAATACAATTAAGCTATTATGGATTACTCAATGATTCTACGATTCCACCTGACAACTGACGGAGACGAGAGAGATAGGGAGGTGAGGTTGCTCACGCGTGCAAGTGAGAGATAGAGAAAGAGCGGTGCTAGACGTCCGTGAATGGAGTTGCCATGACGACAGCTGAGTAATTCTAGAGATTGTGAAGGGCCACTGTTGACTGAAGGCGGCGCGTGGCTGCGCTGGACACCGACGTAGAATTAGATAGACGACCAGATGCTGGATGTGTGCAAACGGTCGACATCACAGATGATGATGACTGAGGTGATGAAATTCTGCCTGTGATCTTCGGAGAGAGAGAGACAGAATTGGTTCAATTTTCACTCACGCACAGAGGACGAAAGGCATCGTGCTGTAGACGATGAAGACTAGTCGCACGATGGCGGCAGATGATGCAAGGTCGATTGTACGAACGAGAGAGAGTGAGGGAGAGAGAGAGAGAGAGATTACCTCTAGCGCACAGAGGCAGAAGACGATCGAAACCTACAGACGACGATGAGGAAGGTAGAGAGAGACTAAGCAGAGAAGATTTCACACATGACGCGGTGGTCCACAGAGAGATCGCGATGTTGCAGGTGGTGATTGACACTGAAACAGAGGAACATACAGGCGGAGAGTCGAGAGAGAGAGAGAAAGACTCCTATGTGCTCCGGCTGGCTGCAAAACTTGATGGAAGAACGCATATGAAGAGAGAGGGACAGAGACTCTAAGGCGACAACAAGGCTCGAATTGGCTGAGAGAGAGAGAGAGAGAGGCGGTCAGAGCCTTGCAAACGTAAAAGAGAAAAGGCCCAAAAGAGGTGGTGATAGATGGATCCAGAGAGAGAAAGGGGAGGCGGTGCATAATCCTGGCCGGCATGTCATATAGAGAGAGGAAATAGGCAGATTGGCGTTGTAAATGTGACGCTAAGAGAGTCGCCAAAGAGACGTGGAGAAATGGCAGCTGCTGATGCACAGAATTTGTGTCGACGGAGATCCAGAGAGAGAGAGGGGTGGACACACAGACACCTGTTGATGTAGAGCGCGGAGAAAGGAGGATTCAACGCACCGCAGAGATTATGGATGGAGGAGAGAGAGAGAGAGAGGTGCGCTGACTGCGTGGCTGAGAAGAGAGCCCCATTGGCGGCGCGTATGCGGCAGAAGGATGGAGAGAGAGAGAGAAAGAAAAGGTCTTGGCGGCGCTGCATTTCGGGTGAAGAGAGAGAGAGAGAAAGAGAGAGCAGCACGCAGAAATATTCGGAAGCGGAGAGAGAGAATTGCCCATAGACAGAGTGCAGGGAGGATATGGCGATAAGGGACAAAGAGGAGAGAGAAATTATCCAGAGACGCCTAGAGATTGGCGGCTACTCGACTTAGAGAAAGATGGATGTGTATAACACCGACAGACACAGATGCAGATATGGTAGAGAGATATGAGGGATCCGAGGCACGAGAGAGAAAGAGATAATCGCATGGATTGCTGCCAGTGCAGAGAGATGAGCTCCGTAGAGAGAGATACCGACATACTATATCATGTGCAAAAACGAATGTTATGTTAATCGGACGACACAATATTGTTCTATTAATAATAATATAGATCATGAAAATATGGATTTCGATGCTTTAGAAGTACTACCTTCGCAATGAAGACGTCTTGAGACTTTGAGACTAAACAAAAACGAGCCCGTCATTCAACTATAGAGGGAGATTCAACATGCTTAAGTCTTGGTCATAATCTTTTGTATATGCTAGTGAGAGTGCATTAAGTTACAAATGAGCATGCGAATGCACATTTACATATGTCTGTATGTAATTGAAAGACTATGCAAACCAGAGCATTTCTATGAATGCAAATATTTTGTTCCATGAATGTGAACTTTAGGGATGGATAGAAATTATTTTCAGAGAATGAACATTCATATCACAAGTTCTAAAAGTACTAACATGATTTATCTGCCCTAACCCGTGGATCTTGCTCGTGGATTGTCACCTTCAGGTTTATGCGGGTTTTGATCATCTGAAGTAAAGAGACGGAAGGCCATTGCGGAGGATACTTGAAGAAAAGAACGGACCGAAGTAAAGTTGGAAGAAAAGCTTGGACTGTGAAGACCGAAGCGAAATCCTGTAGGCGATTTCTTGCACTGTAGCGAGGGATCTATAGAATACACTAGCCGGCCCGCACTGTAGCGGCGGCTTTTATCTTGTATCATCGCACCGCACTGTAGCGGTTTTATTGTACCATCGGCCCGCACTGTAGCGGCCTGTTTGTATCATTAATTTTTATTGGAGTACTTCAGTTTCATATTTCGTTGTATCGTTGGCTTGATCTGCATTCCGTGTATCACTGCGGTATCCGATCGTCTCTTTCCGACGCCCACGGTCCCACGTCTCGACACTTCCAAGGGGCAAGGGTCCCACGCGTACGAGAATCGCGCACGCTCCGGAGAGCAGAGGCGAGGCGCCCAGCGCGCAGACGCCGCTCGCAGGACAGCGGGAACGGCGCACCAGAGCAGGGCCTGATCCAACCCCACGCGCCGGCTTCCCGCCACGACCTCCTTCTTCCCGACACCTGAACCCGACGTGAAACGAGGCGGTTGCCCGGTGATCCTCGACACGCCACCCACTCCTTGAGGAAAGAGACAAGAACCTCGGCATCAGACAGAGATTCCAGGTACTAGCACTTCAAGTTATTTGAATTTTGCATTGTTTCACACACACTGTTGAAACAGAAAGACTGTCTTGCTGTCTGCGTTTGAGCATCCACGCTTTGCATTAGTTTAGTCCATACGTGTGAGCACTTTTTTTTCTTGCTAAGACTAGAGATTTACTGATTTCATAGCTTAGACAAAACATTAGAAAACTTATCACAAAAAGGGGGAAAATACATTGAGATCTTGGGAATCGAAGAGAGGACAGTTTGACTAGACTGTGGCCTAGGCAAATCAAAGAGCTTAGACTGACCTTTACCTCCTGGCTCGTGACTCATCAAGCCTCTTCTCTGATCTCTACTCAGAGCTTAGAGAAATAATTGAGCCACTTACGCTAGACCTTGTGCTACATTCTAGGACAGAGCAGAGAAGAGAGATGGAGGATATATTCAAGGAAATGGTAATAGAGAAACAAAGGGCCCGCGTAGTTCAAGTGGTATTGAGAGAAAAAGGAAAGTTTACAGGCTTGAACGTAACCGAGTACCTAGATGTTTTTGAGGAACAGGCACGGATTTATGGTCTACCCGAAGATGTGTTTACACATTACTTCACACGGGTAGTATCAGGATCCATTTTAGCCCCTATTACTGCACATATAGCAAAGCCTTGGGCCGAATTCAGAAAAGAATTACATAAGCTGTTTTATTTAGAAGACTTTTCCCAACACAGTAGAGAAGGGTTCTTGCGGTGGATAAGCTCTCCGAAGCCCACTGCATCCCTCACTCAACTTTTGAATGAGTTCTTGAGAAGATATGAACAACTTCCACAGCCCGATTTAGATGCCTTGAGACCTGATCTAGTTATATCTTTCCTTAGGATCTTAAGTCTTGAAGACAGGACTGAGGTCGAAAGGAGGATTGAAGAGCCTGGGAAGAGATTTGGATTGACTGAAGATTGGGGTGTAGTGAGGAGAGAGGTAGAAGCGGTTGCCCAAATGAGGCAACGCCAGGCGGTGTTATACGATAGACCTGCAGTGGTAACACCACAACCGCCTAGGGAAGCTCCACTTCCAGTGATCCCGAACGTGCCTGCAGTGTCAGCTTTTGCTAATGTTGCGTCCACTTCGCGATCGCCAATAGAGCTACAGGTTGAGATTCTCAGTCGACAGATAGAGAATCTTATTACGATGCAAGCGTCTATGTCAAAAGAAATGGCGAGTATTCATAATAAAGTTAATTCTATGGGATATCAGAACCCCACTCCTCCTCAGGCGAGTACGAGTTATGCAGATACTTTACAGAGAGGCACTATGCCCATTCCAAATTTGCAAGGCTATGTGATGCCACAGCCTGCACCTCCAGTGCAGCCTGTTGCCCAACAGATACCTACACCACCAGTGCAAACCACATTTCAAAGAAACACTGGACCTTTTGAGAGACGAGCGACTGGTGGGTTTGGAGGGGCTAAGAGATGCGTATGGTGTGATGCACAAGAGCATTTTTCATATGCCTGTGAAGAGCTTAAGCTAGCAAAAGAGCATCAACTGGTGATAGATATCGATAAGAAGTTATGTGACTTCAGGACCCGCCTTCCTCTACCTGTGAATTGGGGAAAGGGGGGAATGAAGAAGTTTTATGAAGATTTATCTGGCAATAATGCAAGTACATCAGCTGCACGATTAGAACCTGTTGAGGAGGAAGATGAAAAAGTGCTTAGACCTCGACCCCAAAGAAATTATTCCATTGAGGCTTTAGTGAGGGCTAGGGATGCGATTATGCAGAAGACTGCCTGGAAGTCTCCTGTTGATGAATCCTCGGTCTATTCCCATATAGCCAATGTAGAGGAAAAGAGGAAAAGGGATGAGAGTCAGGGAGAGACTGAGCCTGAAAGAAGAGTGACTAGAAAGCAAAGTCAAGAGGCCGAAGAAAAGGCTAAAGAGCATGAAAGGAAAGTACAATTCAAAGAGCCTGTTGTTTCAAAGGAAGAGGCAAAGAAGAAAGAGATAAGAGAGGGAAAGAGGCCGGCTGGGCCAACTAAGATTCAAGAACTGACTAAAGAGAAAGAGAAAGAACCTGAACCGGTTCAAAAGAAAGATGAAATTCAAGAAAGTATTCAAGAGGCTGACAAAGAAAAGAAGAAGAAAAAGAAGAGAACTCCAAAGGCTGTATTAATTTCTGAGTTGGAAAGGAAAAATGATGCAAGAGAGATATTAAATGACATTTTACTGAAGAGCCAAGTGACCATGACCTTGGAGCAGGTCTTCTCCATAGCGAAGCCTGAGTTCAAGGAAAGTTTTATAAAGCTGGTTAAGAGAAAGAGGTTTCCACTACCTGAAGATGTAGAGATGGAAGAAGCACCTGAAGATATTCAAGTGACAAATGAAGCAGTTACATTGAGTGATACATCTGATAATGATGATGATGAGGTTGTCAGGTGTCATAAAAATTCTCTAGGTCCTATCATACCTGATGATGAAATGAGGAAGACAGAAAGTGAGTTTAGCAGGACCTTTTGGGCGAGAGGAACACCTGAGATGAAGGTGAAGCTAGGGAGCAACGAGGAGTCGTGTTTTGCTCTAGCCTTGATTGACTCAGGGTCAGAGATAAATGTGATTTCTAAGAAGCTCTATGATAAGTTTAGGTGGCCGATTGATAAAGATCATGGTTGGAGGATGAGGACAGCGGATAATGGTTCAGGAGCACTGCTTGGGGCATGCGCCTTTGTGCCTGTGACCATAGGAGGGATTTCTGAGGAATTTCACTTCTTTGTCCAGGACCATTGTTCATATGAGGCTATCCTTGGGCAGCCCTTCATAGCTGAGGTAAGAATGGAGACTAAGGCCATGGATGATGGATCTGCCTATGCACGAATCCGTTCTAGATCTGGCCTTCATTCTTTGCAAGTGATGATTGTGTGTCCAAATCACTCCAGGAATAGAAAGAATATAAGAAAGAAACCTATTAATTCACATGACCATGATGAGTGTATGCCTATTGGAGAGTATGGAGCTTCCGCTGATCAAAATTTCTGTTAGGATCCACTGTTGAGCGAGACAACAGTGGGAGTTGGTTTGATGTCTCGCATGACTTTGTACATAGTTTTGAAAGTTTTTCTATTTACTCATCTGCATTCAAGTTGCTATGTTTAAAGAAAGAAAATGTTTCAAATAAATTCAAAAAAGTTCATGAGAGACACTATAAGCATTTAGGAATGATGTTACCTGATGAGAAGATTGAAGATGTGATCCAGTTGGAGAGAAGTTCGACTACTCTGGAAGAGCTTGAGAAGGCATTTGAAAGAAATGAGAAATCAGAAATGTTTATGCTCAGTTCTATCCAAGAGTATGAGATGATTAAGGAGTTTATGAGAAAGCATGAAGTAAATGTAAATACGAAGTATAAGACTGTGGATAAGAAAGTGAAGCCTATAGCTCAGCCATTGCCTGAAGATAGTCATGAAAAGTATCTGCGAGTGTCAGATGACCCTATGCTGAGACGACGAGAGCTCATAGGGCATCATTTCACTGATGAGACTATTAAAGAGATCAAGTT
Source organism: Ceratopteris richardii (assembly GCA_020310875.1). NCBI lineage: Eukaryota > Viridiplantae > Streptophyta > Polypodiopsida > Polypodiales > Pteridaceae > Ceratopteris > Ceratopteris richardii. Next base: position 135,679,163 of record CM035407.1, read on the forward strand.
TGGAGAAAAACCATTCCTGAGAGAAGAAGAAAAACAAAAATTTATTGAAGTCATCAAGAAACACGAAAAAGCGTTTGCACTTTTCCCACATGAGATAGGTTGTGCAGACCCGAAACAAGTACCTCCCATGATTATCTTTACAGTGCCACATATACCATGGAATATCCGGCCTATACCAGTCCCAAAGGCTCACTTACCTGAGCTGACGAGGTTGCTAAAGGAAAAGATTTCCATGCGGATATTGGAACCCTCCTCGGCTCCATATTCGAATAGGTGGTTTACTGTGCCCAAGAAAAATGGGAAGCTTCGTTTCATTCAGGATCTGCAGCCTATGAATAAAGTCACAATTAGAAATGTAGGGACAGGACCCATAGTGGATGAGTTTGCTGAGGCGTTTGCTGGGCATTCCATCTACTCTATGGGTGACCTGTATTCAGGTTATGAACAGTTTCAGTTGGCTATGGAGAGTAGAGACATTACGACCATGAGGACTCCACTGGGCCTTGTACGCATGTGTACTTTGCCGCAGGGAGCGACGAATTCTGTGGCTCACATGATGAATGCCATGAATCTGGTTTTACGAGACTTTATACCATCTGTGACTATGCCATTCATTGATGATGTTCCAATAAAGGGATGTGAGGAAAGAGTGAAAGATGTGAGTTTAGATGCTTCAGGATGTAGAAAGTTTGTGAGAGATCATATTGCTGATTGTGAGAAGATCTTTGAGAGATTTGAAGATGTGGGACTAACACTTTCTTTAGAGAAATCTATTTTTGGCGTTGATGAGGTCCTCATTGTAGGACATCTGTGTGGACATTATGGCCGCAAGCCGTACCCGCAGAAAGTTGAGGCCATTAGCAGGATCTCTGAAGTGTGTCGTAATGTCAGTGAGGTGAGAAGGTTTCTAGGAGCCTGTGTATTCTATGTGATATGGATTCCTCACTTTGCTCACGTTGCGAACCCCTTATATGATCTCTTGAGAAAGAGAAAGAAGTTTGTATGGACAGAGAAACAGTCGAGAGCTATGCGTAAACTGAAGCAGCTGCTAATTGAAGCTCCAATTCTGAAGCGTGTTGACTATTCAGATCAGAGACCTATCATTTTGACCGTTGATACCAGTCCTATTGGCATAGGCTGGGTCATAGGGCAAGATGATGATGAGGGGCAGAGATATGCAGTGCGCTTTGGTGCTAAGATCCTACATGATACCCAAAGAAAATATCCACAGATTAAGAGAGAGTTATGGGGATTGGTGACTGCTTTAAAGAGCGATAAAGAGTATTTCATTGGGGCGAATGTGATAGTTGAGACTGACTGTCTTCCACTGATTGGCATGATTGCAAATTGTTCATCTCCGGACATTGCTATGCTTAGATGGATCTCTTATATAAAGTTTATAAATCCTGCATTTGTACACATAGCTGGGAAGTCGAATACAGTTGCTGATATGCTTTCAAGAGCGAAATTTGATGATGAGTATGATGATGATGATGAGGTAGAAAGGGATACACATATGATGAGATATGATCCATTGGTGTATGCATATGAGCAGTTCCGAGAGAATGAGTATGATGGTGAGTGGAGAGATATTGGAAGATATCTGAGTACCCTGAAACCTTCCCCAGGCTGGTCCACAAATAAGTATAGATCCATCAGGAAAAAGTCTTACAACTTTTTCTTGAAGGATGGGGTTATTTGGCGACACGCTAAAGGCAAGGTGAAGAGTCCACAGAGAGTATTGAGTTCGAGGAGTCTTCAGAGAAAAGTTATGAGAGAGATGCATGAGACCTTATGGGCAGGTCACAAAGGATTTTATGCTACATATGAGAAGATCAGGGAAGCTTACTGGTGGCCAGGGATTTATGTCAGTGTGAGAGATTTTGTAGGCACTTGTGCTACGTGCCAAGTGCATTCATCAGTTAGGCATAGAGACCCGTTACATCCGACCTACCCTCCTTGTATCCATTACAAGTGGGTGGTCGACCTTGTAACCATGCCCAAAGGGATAGATAAGATGAGATACATTGTACTTGCTAGAGAGGACTTGACCAACCATGTTGAAGGTCGAGCTCTTCGTACGAAGACTACTTATAATGTATGCAAATTCCTTTTAGAAGAAGTGATCTCGAGATTCGGATACGTTGAGAAAGTGGTTGCGGACAGGGGAGAGTTGGATGCGAGAGAGGCAAAAGAGTTCTTTGATCGTCATGGAATTCGATTGTCTCTCACCACTGCCTATAACCCAGAAGCAAATGGGAAAATCGAGAGAGGTCACCCTTCCATTGTGAAGGCGATCTCTAAGGCTTGCAGCGATGACATCAAGCAGTGGCCTAGGTTTCTTCCATTCGCGCTATGGGCTGATAGGATGACTTACACTCGGTCCACAGGATTCATGCCTGCTGAATTGATGTATTGTCAGAAGCCAGTCTTCCCCATCCAGACTCAGATAGTGACATGGTTGACGCTCCCATGGAATGATGATATGACAAGAGAAGAGTTATTATCATTGAGAATAAAGCAGTTAGAACAAGGAAATGAAAAGTTGAAAGAAGCAGCCCAAAAGTTAAAGGAGTCAAGGCTAAAGAATAAGATTTATTTTGACAAAACCCATCGACTCAGACCACATAGGATTGAGATAGATGATTGGGTGTTGGTGTACGACAGTACATTCGATACTCAATATGATGCTAGGAAGAAATTGACCAAACGATGGTTTGGGCCGTATGTGGTTACGTCTGTGTTTGAAAATGGTACATATGCACTTCGTGAGTTAGACACTACTCCTTTGAGATCTTTGATTGCAGGAAAGAGGATAAAATTATTCAAGAAAAGATGAAGCGGATTATGAGATTGAGCAAGAACTTTTGGAGGGAACTGATGACACTGAGGCTGATGCTGATGAAGAATGATAGACCATGAAGATAAAGAAAAGCTGGATCAAAATGAAGAAAAATGACCAGGTGAAACGTTTCTGATTTGAGATGTGTTTTCTTTCTGTCAGAGCATTTGCATTGCATTACTGTGTATGATAAAGATATGTATGAGTTTGTGAAAATCATGTAGAATGAAGATAACAAAGATCTATTATGGGTTTGCACGAAGCATGAGCAACTAGGAATTATATGAATAGGATCAGTTAGTGGACTAGAGACTTTTGGGAGTGAAAACTTGGGGATGTGATGGCATGCTTAAACCAAGTGCATGTATATACTGATTGATTTGAACACTTAGTGAGTGGGAAACTTTGGATCCTAGTATTTATTTCCTATGAGATCTTACCTCCATATGGATCATGATTTATAAAGAAACATTCATACTCATGCCAGCTTATATGTGCGTGTATGTTGTTGGTGCGCTACGATGGGCTAGTAGGCGGGTGGAACCACCTTGGTCGGGTGATCAAGGCCACGAGTCGTAGCTAGTTTCATCGTAGGCCTGACCTATCTGTTGTCATGCGCCTGTATGGGTCGGTAGGCGAGTGGAGTCACTCTGATCGGGTGGTCAGAGCCACGAGCTGACGTCGATTTCATGCAGGGCTGACGTTGTGTATGTCGTGCGCTATGCCGGGTCGGCAGACAGGTGGAACAAACTTGGCTGGGTGGACAAGTCCATGAGTCGCACCCGATTTTGACATAGGCCGATTTGTGAAAAATAAAAGATAAAAAGAAATGCTGAGCTGAGATGAAGAGGAAAAGAAAAAGAAAAAGAAAAATGAAAAAGAGAAACGAAAAGAAAGAAAGATCTAATGGAGAGCTGGACAAGTAGGAGATAAATAGTAGGAATCGAGGTATATTCTACAAACTGAGTTAGTAGAAACATATGTATATGCAAGTACTTAGAATGAGCAGTTGGATCTGAACCAGTTGAACAAACAAAAGATCTAGAAAGCCGACGATTTATTCATGTGATTACTTGTCAAAGTGCAGACGCAGAAACATAATATGATGTTTGTGAAGCTTGAATCTACCTAATTTTCTAAAATTCGTACTAATCTTTATAAAAGATTGCATGACTGCATGAGATCATGATTTGAGTTTTGAGAAGAAAAAGATAAAAAGTGTAAAGAGATTTTAAAAGAACCCTGATGCGCTTCTGTTGAGTCTTGAAGGTTGGCCCATCGGGACGATGTGCAGGTTTAGCGGGGGCGAATGTCGGGATGAAATCCCGCAGGGAGTGTGCATTGTTTTTTTTTCAAAAGTTCATTATTTTCTGAGTATTGTGTGATGTTTTCACGAGAGAGTGGTATGTTCCGTACATATTTTGGCCGAATCGATTGATTATGTGATGCAGAAATAAGTTTGAGATGTATGTTAGACGTGTGTGTAAAAATAACTGACATTAGAAACACGAAAACCCTAGTTTTGACCCTCAGAACTCCCTGAAAATGTGAGTTTACCCCCCTGAAAATCGGACTTGAACCCTTGGAAACCCTTGGAGTTTAGGCCGAAACTGTAAATAAAACCTTGAATCGGTGAGTTTAAGATAATTGTGAGCAAACCCTTGCTTTTCCCGATCAAAAACTTTAGGTTGGACCCTTGGAAATGGCGGTTTCTGTAGGCCAAACCTTAAAAACCCATTAAACTGTGAACATCCAGTGTGAAATGGAAACCTTAGTCTAGGGAAAAATTAAAAGACTGCCAAAAATAGAAAGTTAATTGAGGAGGTGGGAATGTTCTAGAAGCGAGTCCAAGGGGGGGCCTATAAATAAGTGCTAATTCATTTGTTTCTTCCCTAACCCGTGGATCTTGCTCGTGGATTGTCACCTTCAGGTATGCTCCTTGTTCGTTTATGTTCATTCATGTTCTTGTTCATTCATTACGGTAGTGCATTGAGAGAGAAACGATCATTTAGGAGTTTCTGAACTAGATTCTAAAGAGCTTGCGAGATAGTCTTCTTCTTCCATCGTAGTTGCTTTCTTCACGGGTTCCTTCTCCATTAGGTTTGGGACATTAGATTTTCTTTTTAAACATAGTAAACCTGCTTGAAAGAAACCCGTGGAGGGAACTCTGTGCAAAAGATGGCCTGTCATAGGGAGAGAGAAGAAACAGGCTCTGTAGTACTATGAATGCACGTGGGTAGAAACAGGGAGAGAGACTTATGTCGGTGAAATCCACATCCCAGTCTCGCAAGACGATTGACCATGTGGAGAGAGCTGGCAATTGCAGAAGAAGCGCTCCTGGGATACAGAGAGAGATAAGTTGATGGCGACGCTGCTGTCGCACGGGAGGAGAGAGAAAACGGCATTAATCATGCTGGTATTGCACGCGGACAAGTTCACAGCCAAGAGTCTCTTGGCGGCGCTGCATATCGAGAGAGAGTGAGAAAGAAAGAGGATCGCGATTCGCGCCTATCCAGGATGCGCGCAGGTCGAATGTAGAAGAGAGAGATGAACAAAGATTGTTATGTAATCCATGGCTAGATAAATCTTGTTCTGAATCCATGTATTCACGAAGATGTTGTCACTCCATATCTCATTGGTCTGGAGAATTTTATTCGTTTTATAGCTTCATGGAAATACAATTAAGCTATTATGGATTACTCAATGATTCTACGATTCCACCTGACAACTGACGGAGACGAGAGAGATAGGGAGGTGAGGTTGCTCACGCGCGCAAGTGAGAGATAGAGAAAGAGCGGTGCTAGACGTCCGTGAATGGAGTTGCCATGACGACAGCTGAGTAATTCTAGAGATTGTGAAGGGCCACTGTTGACTGAAGGCGGCGCGTGGCTGCGCTGGACACCGACGTAGAATTAGATAGACGACCAGATGCTGGATGTGTGCAAACGGTCGACATCACAGATGATGATGACTGAGGTGATGAAATTCTGCCTGTGATCTTCGGAGAGAGAGAGACAGAATTGGTTCAATTTTCACTCACGCACAGAGGACGAAAGGCATCGTGCTGTAGACGATGAAGACTAGTCGCACGATGGCGGCAGATGATGCAAGGTCGATTGTACGAACGAGAGAGAGTGAGGGAGAGAGAGAGAGAGAGATTACCTCTAGCGCACAGAGGCAGAAGACGATCGAAACCTACAGACGACGATGAGGAAGGTAGAGAGAGACTAAGCAGAGAAGATTTCACACATGACGCGGTGGTCCACAGAGAGATCGCAATGTTGCAGGTGGTGATTGACACTGAAACAGAGGAACATACAGGCGGAGAGTCGAGAGAGAGAGAGAAAGACTCCTATGTGCTCCGGCTGGCTGCAAAACTTGATGGAAGAACGCATATGAAGAGAGAGGGACAGAGACTCTAAGGCGACAACAAGGCTCGAATTGGCTGAGAGAGAGAGAGAGAGGCGGTCAGAGCCTTGCAAACGTAAAAGAGAAAAGGCCCAAAAGAGGCGGTGATAGATGGATCCAGAGAGAGAAAGGGGAGGCGGTGCATAATCCTGGCCGGCATGTCATATAGAGAGAGGAAATAGGCAGATTGGCGTTGTAAATGTGACGCTAAGAGAGTCGCCAAAGAGACGTGGAGAAATGGCAGCTGCTGATGCACAGAATTTGTGTCGACGGAGATCCAGAGAGAGAGAGGGGTGGACACACAGACACCTGTTGATGTAGAGCGCGGAGAAAGGAGGATTCAACGCACCGCAGAGATTATGGATGGAGGAGAGAGAGAGAGAGAGGTGCGTTGACTGCGTGGCTGAGAAGAGAGCCCCATTGGCGGCGCGTATGCGGCAGAAGGATGGAGAGAGAGAGAGAAAGAAAAGGTCTTGGCGGCGCTGCATTTCGGGTGAAGAGAGAGAGAGAGAGAAAGAGAGAGCAGCACGCAGAAATATTCGGAAGCGGAGAGAGAGAATTGCCCATAGGCAGAGTGCAGGGAGGATATGGCGATAAGGGACAAAGAGGAGAGAGAAATTATCCAGAGACGCCCAGAGATTGGCGGCTACTCGACTTAGAGAAAGATGGATGTGTATAACACCAACAGACACAGATGCAAATATGGTAGAGAGATATGAGGGATCCGAGGCACGAGAGAGAAAGAGATAATCGCATGGATTGCTGCCAGTGCAGAGAGATGAGCTCCGTAGAGAGAGATACCGACATACTATATCATGTGCAAAAACGAATGTTATGTTAATCGGACGACACAATATTGTTCTATTAATAATAATATAGATCATGAAAATATGGATTTCGATGCTTTAGAAGTACTACCTTCGCAATGAAGACGTCTTGAGACTTTGAGACTAAACAAAAACGAGCCCGTCATTCAACTATAGAGGGAGATTCAACATGCTTAAGTCTTGGTCATAATCTTTTGTATATGCTAGTGAGAGTGCATTAAGTTACAAATGAGCATGCGAATGCACATTTACATATGTCTGTATGTAATTGAAAGACTATGCAAACCAGAGCATTTCTATGAATGCAAATATTTTGTTCCATGAATGTGAACTTTAGGGATGGATAGAAATTATTTTCAGAGAATGAACATTCATATCACAAGTTCTAAAAGTACTAACATGATTTATCTGCCCTAACCCGTGGATCTTGCTCGTGGATTGTCACCTTCAGGTTTATGCGGGTTTTGATCATCTGAAGTAAAGAGACGGAAGGCCATTGCGGAGGATACTTGAAGAAAAGAACGGACCGAAGTAAAGTTGGAAGAAAAGTTTGGACTGCGAAGACCGAAGCGAAATCCTGTAGGCGATTTCTTGCACTGTAGCGAGAGATCTATAGAATACACTAGCCGGCCCGCACTATAGCGGCGGCTTTTATCTTGTATCATCGCACCGCACTGTAGCGGTTTTATTGTACCATCGGCCCGCACTCTAGCGGCCTGTTTGTATCATTAATTTTTATTGGAGTACTTCAGTTTCATATTTCGTTGTATCGTTGGCTTGATCTGCATTCCGTGTATCACTGCGGTATCCGATCGTCTCTTTCCGACGCCCACGGTCCCACGTCTCGACACTTCCAAGGGGCAAGGGTCCCACGCGTACGAGAATCGCGCACGCTCCGGAGAGCAGAGGCGAGGCGCCCAGCGCGCAGACGCCGCTCGCAGGACAGCGGGAACGGCGCACCAGAGCAGGGCCTGATCCAACCCCACGCGCCGGCTTCCCGCCACGACCTCCTTCTTCCCGACAACGCGATACGATACCTGTTACTTGCACGATACGATACCATAATAGCTGACGATACGATACTTGATTGCCTCATGAGATGATACTGACTCTTTGAGTGATACAGTACGAAAGGATCAAATGATATGATACCAAAGCAGGAGGTGATACGATACCAAGTCGACGATACGATACCAACTTGGTCAACGATACGATACTATGACCGACACGATACGATACCACGTGGACCACGATACGATACCACTGGGGCGACTGCAATCGCAATACCAGCACTTGACAATATGATATGAGAATAGTATTGCGATACCTCAAGTGGGTATGCACGATATGATACCTCGACAAGTATCATGATACACGGGAGTTCTGGTATCATGATACCAAAACTCAACCGGACATGATACTTGGAGATTTTGACACCCAAATTCAAAATTTTCTGTAAATATGACTACCTTGTGTCCTCCTTGTCACTCCTATGTGCCTGTAGATGCAAAGTCACCCACTAAACTCACGATACCACCCCCGCGATACCAGACCCAGGTCATTTAAACCCATGCAATACTTCGCTTACTTTTTGATGTTTTAAGTGGATTTCAAGGCTATTTCTTCAGCGTCTCACCTCTGAACACCCTCTGCACTTGTTCCTCATAGTCGCAAGTGAAAAACGAGGTGAATGTACACTTGAAAATGAGAAAAAATCAGAGAAGATGAAGACCGGGAGGAAATGGTGGGATAAAAATCACTATTTTTATAGGGATTTCTTCTAAAAATTTGACATGTGCTTCTTGGAGCTCCCTACATGCTTCCTTCTTCTTGTTTGTCCACTTCCTTGGTGTGCTTCCATGCTTTGTCCTTAACCTTGAGTGTCAACAAGATCTAAGAAGACATCTCCTTAGGATTGGGAATTATCCTTCATAGTTTACAAATAAATATTCTTCCAATAGAGTATGTGATGGGTGATTTTATCTCACTTTATAGTTTTCACAAAGGATGATTCCATCAATGTGGAGGGATCATATAGATCCTTGCACAGAGGACGTTTGATAGAGATTTTTCTTTTTGTACGAATACACACCTATCATATCATTGCTGACCATTTGCAAAGAGGGCTTTGGCCTTAGAATGTCCACTCTTCACCACATAACCCGTCATTATTTATGAGAGATTTTTTCTCCACCTTCATGAAATGTATATAATGAGGGATTCTAAATCAGCTTTATGGAAGGGACGAGGAAATGAACTCATAAATCTCTCTTTTAAGGACAAGAGAAAGTAGGGAGAGTTTTTCACCAGAGGGAGAGATCCCACTTTACCTCCTTCTCTTTTAAAGAGAGAAAGTAAAGGAAAATATGATTTCTAGGATGAAAATTGATTATGATTTACTCCTAGAGAATAGTTAGGTACTTTCTCTAGTAGAAGTAGATAAAATTCAACCTTCATTGAAAACAATTTCCACTAGATATGAAGATATATTTGGTGACATTTCTATGTTTAGATGTGAGGAGTAGAGCTATCACTCTACTTAGGGATGTATTTACTCTAGTTTTCAATGTAATTGTCCTTCATATGGGAATTTGAGTCTCCACTATTTTGGAAGGAATAAACATGGAGAAACTATGTACATGTTCTCATTTATGGATTAGTAGAGAAAATGGATTCAATAGAATCTCTTTCAAAGGGAGTGGGAAAGTAGAATAGATTCCACTACTAGAGCTCTTTCCTTTAGATGAGATAGAGAGAGAGAGGGAGAGTTTACTCTCTCATATTTAGATTTTCTAGATAGGAGTGGCACTCTTTTATCAAAGAAAAGAGGGAGATCAGTTAATCATGGTGGTTAAGTTGACTCTCACCTCATGAATCTAGGAGAGTGGTTATTAGTCCCAGTGATGGTCTTCGACTAGACAAGGAGTTCTAGTTGTCATCATTAGAGAGACTAGGAATGAGATGATTACTTATGTCTTTAGGATTTTTAGGAGATAGGGATAGATCTGACCTATTGGGTTATCAAACTCTTAGTTTGTGCTTCCTCATTAGGATGATTATTGAGCATCAACTAGGAGGATAAGCACCTATGGATTATCTAAATCTAAGGAAGGAATGCTTTTGCATTCATATGGCAAACTTAGAGGAAGAGAAAATAGTCGAGTTTGCACTAGTACCATTGATGCTCTTCCCATAGAACTTAGTACAAGTTTATGGAGGAGAAACCAAGGACTAATTGGTTAGTGGAATGTAGGGATTTCATTCTACAACCAAGGAATTCTTATATGTGAACTAGATCATGGATTGGCATAGGACACAAGGAAGTTTAGCTAAAACCTATTACTTGTGAGTACCCTCAAGGTTAGGAAGACCTAGAGTTGCATGAGGGCTAGTCAATCATTATAGTTCTCAATGATTTAGAGTCACTTTATTATGAGACTTTGTTCTATGTTTCACAAAATTTTATGGTTTATTATCTTCATTATACTATGGTCAATTTTAGTTAAAGAGGCAATCATCACTTGTCTTTCATTTTATTACTCCACAGAGGAAACATCACATGGACTTATGTCACTTTAGTGATGTTAGAAGTTATGGGAGTGATAGTGTGGAAGTTAGGTGCATATCATAGATATAAGGCACCATTGAGATGGTTTCCCAACTTTGAGTTGTTCTCATGTGAGGACTCTCAAGGAGAAAAATATGGGAAGCAACACATAGAGATGAACATTTACATAGAGTACATGGGGTTCAAGGGAATCTAAATGCTTTCTTCTATCATTACAGACATTTCATTGACATTTTTTAGGATGAAAATGTTTTCAAGGGGAAGGAAATGTCACATACGGTGTATGAAATACCCCTTGCATAGAGATTTGGCCTCATGTGCCACATGTCATTTGATGGATGAGTTCCTTTATTGTGAAGGTAGAAGAATAAAGAGATAGTGTGTGTATTGCATGCACATGATGTGTGTTGGTATATTTTCCTCACAAATTTCGACCATGGCATGGAGCAAAAGTAAAGTTACCATATAAGAAGCTTGGAGCACAATGAAATATTGAATGTTCTACCAATTGAATGTACAAAAATAAGTGATCATTATAGTTATATGTGTATATACAAGCTACAAAAAAACCTCCTATAGAGGGCAAAAAGTGCCCTGTGAAGTATTTTGATAGTGATGCATCCCAAATGGACTCTCCTTCTCGAGATCTCCATGATGACCCCCTTGATGTAGAAAACCTAGATCCAGATGCCAGACACAATACTTTGCACAGAGCCTGCAGAATACGTAGGAAACACAGTACACAGAGAGCACAAACATAGATTTTTTGGGTGTTACAAATGCAATCAAACTTACAGTCTGTGGCTAACTAGACAACTATATGTTTTATTAAAGAACATATCCAAAATTTTTCAATGGCCATTTGGACTTTCACATGGACACTAATGGTAACAATCTCCCACAAAGTCCAATATGGCCAAAGTGTCTATGGGAGAAAAATAAAGAATGATAAAGAATACTTGAGTGTAAGCATACAAACTATACCTCCCACCTGATTGGCATGTTACACAATATACAAGTAACTATGCAAGACCATGGATCAAGTAACCCCCATCAAGTGACAATAGTGTCAAAAGCTATCTTGTGGTAGAGCTTTAGTCAAAGCATCTACATCATTATCTCGAGTATGAAACTTCTCAAGAATAATGTGCTCAATGGCTAAGCAGTCTCTAATGAAGTGATACCATACCTCAATGTGCTTGGTCTTTACATGATATACTAGATTCTTAGCCAATGCAATGGCACTCTGACTATCACTGAGAAAACGAGGTACATGCTGACGTAGACCTATATCACAAGCAAGACGAGAAAACCACAATGCTTTCTGATGTAAAATGAAAAATGTACCCTGACATTGATGTATGATTCTCTACACAACTAGCATAATCAGAATCTATGTGACCCATAATGAATGCTTTCCCTCTACTCAAACATAAACACTTGTCTTTAGTGCCACTCAGATATCTCAAAATCATCTTGATCACTTCCGAATGCTTCTTTCCAGGATAAGACATATATCTGCTCACAAGTCCCATTGCAAATGCAATGGAATTTTGATCATGAATTCCTTTTCCTAATTTGATTTGGGGCAATTATCCTTGCTCAATTTCACATATGTGGGTAAAGGTGTACTCAATGCCTTTTCACCCTACAAATTGAACCTATGAATTACTTTGGATATGTACTCACTTTGAGACAAGTATATGCATCTTTTACTCCTATCACAAGTAATGTGCATGCCAAGAATATGTTTGGCATCCGCCAAATCCTCCATATCAAATGTCTCACTCAACTTCTTTTTGAGAATTGACAAGTCATAAGAGGACTTCCCAACAATCAACATATCATTGACATAAAGTATCAAGCATATCAAGCTGCCATCTGAGCATCTCTTTGTGTAGAGAAAATGATCCTCATTGCTTTGAGAATAGCCTTGAGACTTCATAAAAGCATAAAACTTTTGGTACCACTGCCTAGGAGACTGTTTAAGTCCATATAAGCTCTTCTTCGGCTTACAAACTAGACTTTTTTTGCCAAGAACTACATAACCCTCTGGTTGTTCTATATAGATCTCATCTGATCTCCATGCAAGAAAGTAGTTTTCACATCCATTTGGACTAGCTCTAAGTCCTCCATTGCAACGAATCCAAGCAACATTCAAAAGGTAGTCATCTTAACCACAGGAGAGAAGATTTCCTCAAAATCAACACCATCTTGTTGCTTAAAACTGTTTGCAACAAGTCTTGCTTTATACTTTAGAGGAGCACGATCTGATGTGAATTTCAGTTTACATACCTATTTGCATGGTAAAGATTTCTAGCCCTTTGGCAGAGGTACTTAATCCCAAGTACCATTGTTGTGAATAGAATCCAACTCACTCTTCATGGCATGCTCCCACTTGTCACAATCCTTTGTCTGCATGGCCTCTTTGTAGCAAGAAGGCTCACCAACATTTGTTAGCATAACAAAATCCAAACTTGGAACATATCTATCATGTGGATGTGAGACCGTGCTAAGCGTCTCAATGGTTGCTGAACATGAACATTTGCAGACTGATACGATAGGGCATTTTGTTGAACATCCCTATGTGCAATATTTTTATGCATGCTAATTGGAGGACTAATATCCTCAAACACCACTCTTCTCACTTCAACCTCCTTTAATGAGCTATTTATGCATCTTAGACTCATTGACAATGACATCACTACTTCTGATCACTGACCATGTTTTAGGATCCCATAAGCTATATACAAATTGTCTTCCTTGACCATATTCAAGAAAAATGCATTTCTTTGACTTATGGTCCAGCTTTTGTCTGAGATTCTTGGGTATATGAACATATGCTTCACACCCAAAAACTTGAAGATGATCATAATATGGTGGCTTCCCTGATCATAACTCTTGTGCCACTTTCAGACCTTTGGCAGTACTAGGTGAAAGGTTAATCACATGAACTATAGTCAATACTGCTTCTACCCAAAAGCCTTGTGAAAGGTTTGCATGATGCAGCATAGAGATTACTCTATCCTAAATAGTTCTATTCATCCTTTCATCTACACCATTTTATACTGGGGTATAAGGAGCCATAAGCTCTCTACAAATTCCACTAGACTAATAGAAAATACTGAATTCATATGAGGTGTACTCACCACCATTGTCAAAATATAAAGCTTTGAGTTTAGTTCCTTTTTCAATCTCAACTGAAGCAAGCCATTTTTTGAAGGTAGGGAATACCTCATCCTTTGATTTGATAGGATATACCAAGAATTTTCTAGTGGCATTATCTATGAAAGTGACAAAATAAAGAGAACCACCTAATGACCTTGTGGGCATTAGACCACACACATGTATGAACAAGATCTAAAGGTAGAATCGAAGAGTCAATGTGTATTTTATGCACATTCTTAGTTTTCTCTCCATATTCACAATGCTCACAAAATTAAAAATAAGAGAACATAATAGAGCTAAGTAGCTAGAACGAGAAAGATTTTCCATTCCACTACAAGAGATGTGGCCAAAATGGTCAATTAAGGACATAACTTTACTAGAGAAGATAGAGCTATGCATGTCTTTTGAACTCATCATTTTCTCACTCTCTGAGTCACTAGAGGTATCCAAATAGGCTGGATGTAGGCTTCTCTAAGTCACATTCTTGATCGAGGAAATCATTCTCCTATTTCCTAAGACACATCCTGATCTCAAGTTCATTCACAACTTTGTTTTCATCTCAATTTCTCTCCCTAGTCTTAAGTTCTTAATGTCCCCAAGTATTGTTTATATTCCAAATGTGACTTGTCCAAGAAATTTATGATACACTATACTTGTGGCCCAGTTGACACATGACACACAAGTTCACGATATGATACATGGACTGAATGATACATGACACATAAGGGTAGATGATACATGACACCTAGGTGTCACGATACATGACACACATGGAGATATCGATGATACATGAAACTTGGGAGTGTTGGCACGAAAAAAGGGCAAAACCACACATGACACACAATTGTCACATGAGGACACTTGGAGGTATCGACAATACACAATACATATGCAAGATGACACAGGAGTACCACGTGGCAAAACTTGATTAGTGCATGACACATAATACATGAGTATTGGTGATACTTGACTGAGAGTGAGGTGTCAAAGATACACAACACTTGCCAAAGTATTGATGACACAAAAATCTAGTTTCACGATACCTAACTCTACCAATCATGATACTTGGAATTTTCCTAGCCAATTTCAAATTTTGACTCAATGTTTGTGCTCCTTGTGCTCTCTATTTTCCCCCTATGTTCTTGGACTGCAAAAAGTCTTACTATTTCACCTCAAATGAATTTCATGATACTCCGGTGTATCGCATCTCTCCAAATGCATGTGTATATACAAATTTGATTGTCCTCTGATAGGAATTATGATGAATTTTACTATCAAGAGCATATTATATGTTGGTGTAATTCTTGCTATGGCACATATCCAATACCACGATTGGAATGTAGTATGGTACTTTTGAGCGTGCACCACCATTTGGTCAACGTGATAATGCTTGGGTATGTATTTTTTCTATAAATGAATGTCATTATTTTATTTAAAAACCATATACAAAATCAAATTATTGTTGATATACAGGAATACTTGCTCAATGATGATGATGATGATAATAATTCTCATAATGTTAATATACCTCGTACACGTCATGGACTTTCTATTCATCAATTACAAACAAAGGTTTCTAGAAATCCTCTACCTCCTAATTTAGAGATTGAAACGGCTGGAGATTATCCATTGCCAACTCGTGATCGTTCTCTAGTACAAACATATCATAAAAGAAGATATGGAGGATGGAATAGAGGACCACTTCCTTTAGATGGAGAGGTTTTCAACTTTTGGGGTAATCTCTATATGATTGCTCCATCCACTATTACTAATGTTGTTCATGGTCTCTTTATTGTAGAGGATTTGTATATGCCTCTGAACTCTGAAGTCACTCTTATGTCATTTTCTGGTCCTATATACGGATGGGGAGATTGGCATCGACTTGCACGTTATGTTCAAAGTCTGAGTACTTATGGAATATGCTTGAATGCAGCATCCCTTACTAGTAGAAGGATTTCACATGCAAAAAATGAAAGATTAATATATTGATGGAAGACCTTACATGCATGGAAATATAGCACGTTTAATAAATAGTAATCAAGGGTTACATAATAGTTCAAGAACTAATTGCACATTTGAGGAGCGTGAAAATAGTCATGAATCACCATACATGAGTAGAGATGTATCAAGATACATAGTTGTCAATGCTATTACTAAATTACATGCTTGTGATGAATTATTAGTGAATTATGGATGGTATAGACTCCAAGAGCACCTTTTAGCTAGAGTGAGAATGAAAATTTTCTCTCCATATTTAATAACTTATATATTTAATTTTATGTTTAAATTTTACTTTTTATTCATTTATGGAATACTAATGATTTTTATTCATGTGTGTAGATTCCAACGTATGATGTTGATGATATTCCTCCACACCATTCACAATTGCCAGTAAGACCTCATTTATCAGAAGCTTCGATGAGGAGGCTACGCAAAAGTGATCATGTGGAATATGCAAGGTTGAAATATCTATATTCAAAAGAAGATAAAGTACAAGATTTGTGCGATAATGATGAAGATGATGGCATGGCAGATTTCATTGACGATTGGTATCAAAATGACAGTGAGAGCATTGATATTTCTAAAAATGAGAAATATCTGTGAGAGGAATGTCTAAAGCATGTATATGAAGGAAGTCGTTTGACACGACTAAGTGCGAGCTTACTTATTCTCAATCTTCAAAATCGTTTTGGATGGAGTAATGTATCTGTTTCAGCACTATTAAGGTATAATTTGCAATTTTCTATCTATTTATATATATACATGCATAAATATATACATATAAATACATGCATATATATACATACACATAATTATACATGAATGCATACACACATATAAACATAGACACACATATACACACATACACATGTTATGAAACTAAGGTGAAATTATACGTACCTGTATCGAATGAAGATGTTTTGTCCATCTATCCTTTAGAATTGTCCACCCAACCTTTAGAATCTTTCTGACACATCTGTTTCTCCTATTCTTGTCGACCTAATACTTGTGCTTCTAACTCTTTTAAGAGCTTTGCATACAAATATTAAGTATCAGTTAGCTATGGAGGTATTGGGTCATTAGGAAAATGGGAGGATCAAATTTATCTTGACGATTTTGAAGGATGGAAAAATAATTTTAAAGGATGGGCGGAAAGAAAGCGTCCATTCAATGCAGGATTATATTCTTACTTTAGCTAAGGTAAGAATAAGAACTTGCATTGAATGGACACTTTTTGTCCGCACATCCTTTAAAACTATTCATGCATCTTTCAAAATCTTCGAGATAAATTTGGTCCTCATATTTTCCAAATGACATAATACCTCTATAGCTAACTGATACTTTATATTTGTAAACAAATATGTAAGCCTTAGTTAGCAAGATAGGTAATAGATTGACCATATAATGGGAGACAGCCAGACAATTTAGTGGTCTAGATATCTATATGAAAGTCTACAAACCACAATAAACAAAAAGACAATTAGAAATGAAATCAAATATACACAGCTACACATGCATACATACACATACATACATACACATATATATACACATAAACATACATATACACATGTTGTGAGAGTAAGGTCAAACTATACATACCTGTATCGAATGAAGATATTTTATCCATCTATCCTTTGGAATTGTCTGCCCAAGCTTTAGAATCTTCCCGACACATCTGCTTCTCCTATTCTAGTCGACCTAATACTTGCGTTGCTAACTCTTATATGAACTTTGCATACAAGTATTAAGTATGAGTTAGCTATGAAGATATTAAGTCGTTTGAAAAATAGGAGAAGTGAATTTATCTCAAAGATTTTGAAGAATGAAAGAATAATTTTAAATGATGGGCGGAAAGAAAGCATTCAATCAGTGTGGGTTTTTGTTTTTACCTTAGCTAAGGTAAGAACAAGAACTTGCATTGAATGAATGCTTTCTATCTACCCATTCTTTAAAACTATTCATCCATCTTCCAAAATTTTCGAGAGAAATTTGTTTTTCTTATTTTCCAAATGACCTAGTAACTCCATAGTTAACTGATACTTAATCTTTGTAAACAAATATGTAAGCCTTATTTAGCAAGGAAGGTAATAGATTGACCAAAAAATGGCTGACAACCAAACGATTTAGTGGTCTAGATATGAAAGTTTGCAAACCATAATATACAAAAAAAATTAAAAACGAAATCAAATATACACAGCTACACATGCATACATACATACATACATACACATTCATACATACATACACATACATACATACATACACACATTTATACACACATACACATACATGTAGGCATAGTCCTATGCATACATATATATACATATATATACACATATATACACATATAAAACACATATGCACACATACATACATATACACATATGCATATGTATACACATGCACATGCATATACACATTAATATGTCTTTTTTTCATGAACTTACAGGTTATTATCTGAAAAGTTTTTACCAAGTCAGGATATTCTTCCTACCTCACATGATGAAATG
Organism: Ceratopteris richardii; assembly: GCA_020310875.1. NCBI lineage: Eukaryota > Viridiplantae > Streptophyta > Polypodiopsida > Polypodiales > Pteridaceae > Ceratopteris > Ceratopteris richardii. Next base: position 135,697,490 of record CM035407.1, read on the forward strand.
AAGAAGATAATCAACAATCTTGGTATAGATTATCAATGTACATATGCATGTCCTAACGATTGTATTTTATATAGAGGTGAATATGCAGACTCTTTGACATGCCAAAAATGTCAATCTTCTCGATATAAGGGCGAAGAAGGTAAAATCCCAAAAAAGGTATTGAGACATTTTCCATTGGCTCCATGGATTAGACATATGTTTCAAAGCCCCAAATTATCAAAGCTTTTGACATGGGGACATTATCATAAAAGTACTGATGGAATTATTAGAATTCCTCATGATAGTGTTGTTTTTCAGCATATTGATTCTACATGGCCTGAATTTGCACAAAATCCACAGAATCTAAAGTTAGGAGTTGCATTAGATGGGGTTAATCCATTCTCCATGAAATCCAATAAATGGTCAACATGGCCAGTGGTAATCATAAACTACAATCTTCCACCATATCTTAGCATTAAAAAGGAACATTTAATGCTTTCACTTTTAATCTCAGAAAAAAAACAAGTTAAATATATGAATATATATCTTGCTCCTCTCATTGACGATCTCCAAGAGTTATGGAGAGGTATTAATTTCATTGATGCATCGAAAAGCATCAATGAAAGATATATTACGGTTCGTGGTATTGTGACTTGGACTATTCATGATTTTCCAGGATATGGTGTTTGTTCAGGTATTGATGTAATTTTTTTATTCAATATGCATACAAATAAATGTGAGTTAATCTAATTATATTTTTATCATTTTCATGATGCAAGAATATCTACTAAGGGTTATAAAGCTTGTCCATATTATGCTGATTGGTTGAGATCAATCTATAGTAAGAATCTCAACAAAAATATTTATCTTTGACATCGACGATTCTTGCCTGATGATCATCCATTAAGATCTAAAAGAGAAGCGATACATTTTAATGGAAAGCTTGAAACAGGCCAGTGTCCAAAACCTATGATGCCTATGGATTGGTATAAAAAATGGACAGATGGATCTCTGATAGATCCAGAATCAGAAATCTTCAGTGATGATGAAGATAATGAGTATGTGAAGAGAGATAAAGGAAAATTTGCACTCATAGAGAAGATATCAATATGGTATTCTTTGGAGTATTGGAAAGAGTTAAAAGTATGTCATCTTCTTGATCCTATGCATATATTCAAGAATATTGGTTATTCACTATGGAAGCATCTTCTTGGACTAAAAGATACCATAGCATCAAGGAATGATTTGAAAGATCAAAACTCAAAGCCAAAGTTATGGCCAGTTTTTTATAGACATTGATAGGAAACAATTTATGCACCTGGTCCTTGGGTAATTACGACAAAAGAGATATAGACTATCAACAATAGGATTCAATTTATTTGGACTCCTATAGGATATGGAGCATCTTTCCAAAACATGCTTACTATGGATGATAAGAGCTTATCTGGGTTAAAGACCCATGATTGGCATAACTTTATGAAACATATTTTACCTTCGCTTATCGATGGATGTACAATGAAAGGAGTACAAGATGTGATCTATCGTCTTGGATCGCTTATAAGGTAATTATGATACTTTTATATTTAATATATATGAATATTTGATATCTTTTATTTTTTAATTAACTTCTTTATAATTTCTTTTATGATATGTATAGGTGGATTACATCAAAAGAGATTGATTAAAACTCGATCCCACAAAAAAAAAATGTGAATACAAAGAGCTACTATGTTTGATGGAGAAAGAGCTTCCTACTTCATTTTTTGATATTCAGGTTCATTTATTAGTCCATGTTGTAGATGAAATAGAGATTACAAGTGTTGTCAACACTCGATGGATGTTTTGCATCGAGCGATTTATGGGAATATTAAAAGGTTATGTGCAACAAAGAGCAAAACTAGAAGGATCCATGGCAAAGGGTTGGATGCTTGAAGAGTGTATGTATTATGCTAGTGAGTACCTTGAAAGAGTTCATGAAGAAGCTTCATGTGCATGGACCAACGAGTCTTCTTCAAAAATAACAGATGAGGTATTATCAGGTAAGGGAGTTCCATTTTTATTTACATTTCAAAAAAAAAATGATGTTTCTACTTTTGTAGCATATAATAGTGAATGCATGCAAATTAGAGAGTACAAACAGGAACTTCAAAATCTCCAAAGTAAAAGACAAAGAAACAAAAGATATAGACGTAATCTCGATAATAATGATCTTCTTTCATGGATTGGTATATAGTCGTTTGCAATGTGCCAATGCAAATAATGAAGAAATCTCAGATGAGCAGAGAGAGTTAATGATAGATTGTGGACGAAAGGTAATTTTATTTTAATAATATTTTTTTCATATATGTATATTATTTTCTATTTACTAATTTAATTTCGTTTTCAGGCTCGAATGTTCACAAATATGTGGGCTTTTCGACAGCATATTATTTTTTGAATAGTTTATTGTTAGAGAGATTGAAGAAAGTCCTCTTGATGATTCAACTTTAGATACTAATACATCAACATCTGAAAGAGAAATTAGAATCATTATACATGATAATGATACTAATCTTTTTTATGAAGAGGATAATACTCTACATGTTGATTCTACTGATGATGAAGAGGAATTACCAGAAGTCAATATTAATCCATCAATAGATTATGTGACTCATGAGAATACAGATTTCACAATAGAAGAAATAAATGAAATCAATAAGGATAATGAAGATGAGACTATATTGATGTCTTACCAAAATGATGGCAATAATGAAAACATATGAGCAGATTAGATAGTAAATTCTACTCTAGTTATCGATCAATAACTTGAAGCTTCAGAATGGATATCAGATAATAGATCCTTCTTTACTCAACTAGAATATTGATGAATCCTACTAGAGAGATGAAATCATGTTCTTTTAAGTTAGAGCATATGCGTGTGTATTCAGGTGTATTATATGTATACATGTGTTAGTATGCATATATATGTGTTTCATGTATATGTATGTGTGTGCATGTATGTGATATATGTATACATGTGTTAGTATGCACACGTGTATATATGCATATGCATTTGTGTAATATATGCAAGTGTTTATAATTGCATATGCATGTATAAGTATACATGTGTGCATGTAGGCATGTATATGTGATGTGTACATGTATATATGTATATGTGTCTATGTGTAAATGTGTACATGTAAATATGTGCATGTATATATATTTATGTGTGCATATAGGCATGTATGTGTGATGCATAATGTATCTACTCCATTTTATATTTATGTATGTGTATCTACATGATGTGTATATATCTTTATATATATTATGATCCTCGTTGATTTGAGTAGCTATATATATAGAGGCATAAGGTTGGGAGGAGAGGCATCTCTCTAGTAGGACGTCGGAGGAATAGATGCAATGGGTACATATACTTCAATCATATGGCTAAAAGGTTGAATTAGAGTTTCTAAATTAGAGTTTGTAAAACCCTAATATCAAAATTAGTGTTTCCGAATTAGGATTTTTGAAATAGGATTTCTGAATTAGAATATTTATAATAGGGCTTTTGAATTAGGATATGTGTGTGTGTGTATATATATATATATATATATATATATATATATATATATAATTTATTTATTTATTTATTTATTTATTTATATATATGTATGAATATATATATATATATACATATCCTAATTCATATGTATAATTCATACATATATGTATATATATGTATATATATGTATGCATATATATATATACATACATACTTATATATCTATATATATATGTATATTGTTATATATATATATATATATATATATATATATATATATATATATATATATATATATATGTGTGTGTGTGTGTGTGTGTGTGTGTGTGTGTGTATGTATGTATGTATGTATGTATGTATGTATGTATGTATGTATGTATGTATGTATATGTATGTATGTATTGTTATAAAATGAGATATATATACTGTAATTTATATTTATATATATATATATATATATATATATATATATATATATATATATATATATATATATATATATATATATATATATATATATATATATATGCATGTGTATGTATGTGTATCTATATGTGCGTATGCATGTGTGTGTATGTATGTGTATCTATATGTGTGTATGCATGTGTGTGTATGTATGTGTATCTATATGTGTGTATGCATGTGTATGTATGTATGTGTATCTATGTGTGTGTATGCATGTGTTGTGTGTGTGTGTGTGTATGCATGTGTATGTGTATATATGTATGTAAATATGATTATGTGAGTCTATGTGTGTGTACATATGATTATGTGTGTATGTGTATGTGTCTATGTGTGTATTCATTATATGTGTGTAACTGCATGCATGTGTATGTGTGTAAAAATATGCATGTATGTGTGTGTATGTATAAATGTACATGTATGTGTATGTGTGTAAATGTGCATGTATGATGTATATGTGTGTGTATGTGTGTATTTGTACCTCTAGTCTCACTCTTTTCTCTCTCTCTCTCTCTCTCTCTCATATAAATACATACATAAACACACATACTCATATCCACATATATATACATAAAAGCAATGCATACTGTGCATTATCGCAACGATGAGCCATAAGTGTTCGCATCTCTTTTAGACACCACTTATGTGACCGTCCTATCCCAAACTCTATCTCAAGTGAACTAAGTACGTATTTTTTATCCCTCTCATCATGCTCACTACAAAAATAAAAAAAAATCATGTAAATAAAACATAAGATATTTATTTAATATGTAAAATTTATACTTACTTCCACTGCAAGTGGACAAGGTGCAGGTAAGAGTCACATAATGCTCGCATTCTTCTCTTGAACTCCAATCCATTCCCTATGTACACAATGTTCCCCTCTGGCTCTATATCACACTCTAGCCCTAAGGTTTCTATGCACGTCCTCATAGGCACATGTGCTCTGCTATCATGATTTGGAGGTGGTATATGTATCCTAATAATAAATAGATAAAAATAAATAAATATATGTGTTATAATATCATTAAACAAAAATTATGAAAAAAAACATACCTATGAGCAGATAGTTGTTTTCTTGCATGTGGAGCCACAGAAGAGCCCTCCTTTGATTGCTGGGTAAGCATTTGGATCGTAAAATCTAGCTCATCATCAGGCATCTCTGAGTACTCTCGTGCATCAAGAAAATTGTTGTGCAAGGTGTATGAAGAGAAGGAGTACTAATTCAAGTGTGCTTGGACTCCTTGATCTCTCTCTAAATGTAGAAGTGGTGCAATCACACAGTTGCCTCAAAAAGATCTACACAAATGAAATCAATATTAAAAATTATACTCCACACTCTACAATCACTAGCAATGAACCTAAGTATGCCCCTATGGAGCCTATCTTCGCCATTGCACTCTCTCTGTTCACTTGTCTAAATATTGACTTGAAGTTTCGAGAGTTTTTTAGGCTTAATGTGATAGTTATGAAGGATTGCAACACTTAACAACTATCGTGATATTTTGTAGATATGAATGATATTTGTGAGGTGACACAGTATCTCATCTCTTATAAATACAAAATGTGGGTGACTCTCAATGAATGTCACAACACTTCAACAAGTTTCATGATACTTGGAGAATCATGTATTAGGATACTTGAATCAACCTAAACAACATGATACTTGGTCTTTTTGAAGGAAATGGGGAAAGAATTTTGATGAATGGAATCTTCATACCTTTTTCCCCCTACATTGTTTCATCATACAAGTCCTAGAAATGTAGAAACAATACCAATGATAGTCGATATTACTCATATATCCCTCTGAATTGTAGCTTTGCAAAATCTAAATTTATAAATTTGCAGTGCACACCTCAAAGGACCTATGTCCAAATTTTTAGTTCCTCACATGCATTGTATATGATGTGCATTTGAACATGTCAAGGTGAGAATCTCCCTCTTTGTCTCATGCACTCACTCTTACAAATGAAAAGTTTTCTAGGGTTTTGGGATATATGAGACCCAAAAACAAAAAAATTTACTTACCTAAAAATTATGGTTTACCTATCCTACATCCACATTCACTTTCTTTATCACTCAACTAGTTAGCTAGCCCTAACCCTAAGAAACACATTACAAGCCCAACTAGTTAGCTAGGTGTCCAAAAGTGCACCTACATTTTTACACATATCTATTCCACATGAAAGCTATAACCATCATTTAGGCACCCTAATATAGGCACTTGTCCTTGACAATCATGGCAAAAAAGTGTAGCATCCGCAAACAAGTAAGCCTAGCTAGTAATCATGCATCCCACGAGCCCAACCAAGTGATGGCTTACCACAACATGGTAAATGGTCGAACCAAGAGCAAACCGATGAAGAACATAGAAGCATGCACACACACGATGATCAATGTATGGAAAAGTGAAAGATGCATGCCAAGCAAGTAAACATATACACAAAGGCACGCTTCTTACACACTTAATCATGGAATCCATGCATACGTAATAGTAGACACTAAAATGGATGTTTTTCTTAGCTCAAAAGTCCAAATAGGTTCAATAGAGGGTTTTTTTTCAAAGTTATCAATGAGACATATCTATTGAAAGTTTGAACATATTCTAAGTTTCATATGCAAAATTATGGACCAAAAATCCAAGTGTCAAAAAACTCCTATTTCCATTTTGTTGCTTTCTACACCTATTATGTTCAAGAAAATGGAGAAAAAAGGTGGGAATAGGATAGATAAGTTACCTTTCCACACATTCTAAGCCATATACACACATACAAGCTCATAGAGAAGTAGAAAAGAGGTCAAGAAAGTGAAATTACGGGACTAAAAATCTTCCAAATTCATTTATTCATTCCAAACGACAAGATTCTATACAAAATAGAAGATTTTAACTTATAAATATGTCCATATACACACTCAGAAGCACACTTCGAAAATAATTCCTAAAGCATAAAGGCCTAGATCACTATGATGCATTTTTGGAAATATGCCACTAGAGGACTCCTCTTAGTGCATCTTACAAGGCTTGACATTAGGGCATTACATTACAATAGGAATTGCAAAAAAATTGTGGGACACATTTCCATGCATCTCTAATGTAGCTTCTATGCTTTCTTCTATGTGATGCACACACGTACATACATGAATACACACACACTTACATATATACATACACACATACATACATACATACATACATACATACATACATACATACATACATACATACATACATACATACATACATACATACATAGATACATACATACATACATACATACATACATGCATGCATGCATACATGCATACATACATACACACACACACATACATACATACACACACACATACACACACACACACATATATATATATATATATATATATATATATATATATATATATATATATATATATATATATATATATATATATATATATATATACATATATATGTGTGTGTGCATGTATGTATGTATGTATGTATGTATGTATGTATGTATGTATGTATGTATATGTATGTATGTATATGTATGTATGTATGTATGTATGTATGTATGTGTTTGTTTGTGTGTGCATTTTTGGACGTGGAAACTAAAGAGATAATTTTGATGGCATAAAGGGACAGAGAAGACATTTTAGCTTGTGCCAAAGCGAAGCTACAAAGCATAGTGGATATGTCCAAGCAAAGCTGAGGTCAATAAGGGCCCTAAATTTTCCAAATTCCATCCCAAGGTTGGCCATTTACATGTAAAATCCCACTTGTTACAAATATGTATGAATGCCATTTCTCATTTACTCCACATTTGTGTAGTGATTTTGTAATCTTGTAGCATTACAAGAGATCTTTCGCCATTGAATTTGGACACCAAATGAGGCTTCATAACCTATTTTTAATTAGGGTGTTCATTAGAGTGTGAAGAGGGTCACTATTTACAAGTTGCCAATAAAAGTGAAATAACCCTAATTTGTAAGGAACTCTCATTCATTCTCTCTTCTAATGAAGTGTGGGTTTCTTGGGATCCCTGGGGTCTTGCTCATGAGTTAGGCTTGCTTACATTCTTGAGTGCATATGCTTATGCATGTGGGTGTGAATCCTCTTGTGTGTGGTTTTCTACTAGCAGTTTGGAGTCTTCATACCACTAAGTCATCTCTTGGATCAACAATTTATAGCCAAGGACATGTTGCTTGATGGCCAAGTTGTACATGTGTCATGTTCTCAAGTCTACAATCACACTTTGGAGTTATTGCCGAGGAGATGTCTTATTAGCCATCATGCTTGTTGGATTACATCTTGTGAGGTATGTGTCACTTAAGAGCTCATCAACTTGTGTTTTGAGTATTTTTGTTTTACTTGTTAGCATTAGTTTAGGTAGATTAGATCTCTAGGAAGGTCCGAAGAGAAGGGAAACAAAAAACTTAGGTTTTGGATTTTTTCATTTTTTTTCTACGTTTCCATGAAGCCTGCACTTCTTCTTCATTTCCTTCTTCATCTACATATAGTCAACTTCTTGCACAAACGGTCTTTGTGGTCACATCTCTTTGTAATCTTCAAATATATTAAAAAAATAGAGGAATACAATTCACATCATCTTTGGTGCTGAAATATTTTCAAAAACTAATGCTCTTGGAATCGCAAAGTCAATCTTTTCAGCAAAGAAGAAGTCATCGACCTATGTGATGGGGTGAGCTTGAAACAAAGAGCTATGATTCAATGCTTTTGGGCTTACATGAAGGCTACCTAGGATCTCTCCTCATATCATTAGCATTTGTGAATCAAGGTGTGCTCAATATGAGGACAAGAGAGACTTCTTGGTTTGCTTCCATATGCCATGGTTGAGTGGGCGGCACACCAAGAGTATTGAGAAGGTGATAGTAGGGCATTTGGAATAACCCTCAAGTGGAAAATGTGTTTCCATTGAACCTGTAAATAGCATTGTTTGCTCGATGTCAAGATGGTGAAGCTGCAGGAAGTTGTTGAACATATGCTTAAAAGATTCAAAGAGAGTAAAGGCTCGTTGATCAGCATCATAAGGAAGCTTAATAATCGATGGAACCTAACTTGACTAGATCCCAGTGGTCCTACAGATTCAAAGCTCTATGGGCCTTCCCAGATAGCTGCAAGCACTCCTTCTTACAATGGCTTATAATTCATAATGGTTTCTGAATTGGCCCTAGAGTCAGTAAGTTTATTCTTAATGGGGGCAGTTGTGCTTACTATGGCACGGTGGAAGACGTTCCCCACCTCTTCTATGAATGCACTCATGCCAAATTTTTTTGGCTGCCTATTCAACGGTATCTGCAGTCACGAGGCCTTCCCAATTTATCCAAGATGGAGGCTCTGCTGGGCTGTTGCAGGAATATGGATTTACTTATATGGAATGTGTTGAGAGGGCATATTTTGTGGCAAATCTAGATTAGCAAGAATAACAAAGTTTTTAGTACTGGCAATAAGAACTACCTGGTCACTTTGCCGACGATTTTGAGAAAAGCTGCCAATAAGTGTATTAATGGGATTACGAGGGTGCCACATGATGTTATGGAACCCTACAGGCTACTTGCTTGTAACAACTACAACAAATGGAGAATGTTGTTGTTGCCACTGTATTTAGGCTAGGCTCTTGCCCCCTGCACTATATGGTCCTCCCTCATTAATTTAAACTTTCTGTTTTTTCAAAAAATATATATATATGTAGCTTTCATACTGAATACATCATTGTTTCATATGATTATCCTTGTATTTAGGCTAGGCTCTTGCCCACTGCACTATATGGTCCTCCCTCATTAATTTAAACTTTCTGTTTTTTCAAAAAATATATATATATGTAGCTTTCATACTGAATACATCATTGTTGCAATTGATTATCTTACAAAATGAGTTGAAACTAAGGCAAAAATCAATAATAACACATACTATGGCAAAGTTCTTATTTAAGAATGTTTTCATTAAGTTTGTTCTACCATTCAAAATGGTTAGTGATCATAGGGCACACTTTATTAATGAAGCTATTGAGTGCTTGTTGTAAAAGTTTCTAATTATTTCTAGTTGCTACCTACAATCAATGTGGACCGTTCTACCATTCATAAATGTACAAGTTGGCTTCCACACTACAAATGTGTTTGGATCACAAACTAAAACAAAAGCTTCACATAATACCATCAAACAGTCATTTCACCACATGGATGTCTTTTGTTCAACCATCCCAAGGTTTTTTCATGTCAATTGCACACATATCCAATATGATGAGAAAAATTTTATTTGAATATTCACTAATAAATACCCCATAAATACTCCATTCTTGATTTTCCATAATGAAGAATTTCCCAAAGACACCATCCTTCGACAAAAATGGTTAGTCGAGCATGCAACCAATCTTGACATGGATAATAAAACCCTAACTATTCAAATGTCTGACAAAACAATCACATGTCATCTCAAAGAGATAAAAAATAGTGTCACCAATGCACAAGGAGTAGTAACTGGATCAAATTGCTTTTCACTCCTTCACCAACTCACCACATCACATAGAATTAGATGGATATACAAAAATAGACACTTATCTTTATGAATACATTGATATAGGTCAACTAGTTGGAAATGAACTATGTTGAGATCTAGAGGATCTCGGACTAGATGTAGTTTTTTATTCGTAAGTACCACTCATTGTATGATTTTGGCTTAAGTGTTCAACATAAACAAACACCTTTCCCTAGAATTCATATTTTTAAGGTTGACAAGATCATGGGGGGAGGGAGCTCAGCATCTTAGCATATAAGCCTTCTTGCATTATTTTTTTATGTTTAAAGAGTACAACGTGTTTATCAATGACTTCAAACTCTCTTCTTGGATGTCATGATGCATTTCTATCATTTTCATCATGGTCCTTCTCTTTCATGGATCATTTAAATTAGTTCTATAGTGAGTGTGTTTAGTTGACAAAGGAGACACATTTCTACAACTTTTCATATTGGTTGCATGACATTATATGTAAGTGCATGACATTGTAGCTTGGTTGCATGACATGTCAATGCATGACGTCTACATGTTAGAAGCCTTGTATGTTGATTTTGATTCTCTTATGTGCAATGACCAATTTTCAAAAGGTAAATTTTTTAGGCTCTTCTTCTTAATTAGTTAATTTAATTTTAATCAATGGCAAGAGGTGTCAGCAAGAAGTTTGAGAATTATTTCGTTTCTTTATGCATGGTTTTTTTTTGTAGAAAACTTCAACAAAACGATTTCACTTCTACAAGTTGATAATGTTGCTCAATTTCGATTCAACTCAACGGGTCATGTGCATTGTTAGCATAGATACTTATTTTCACCTCTATTTGAATGCAACAAATAAGTACTTCCGTTTAGCATGCCATGACAACATCAACAGTCTCATTGGAGATGCTTCTTTGAAAATATTGGTTTGTTGGTCCTCATGAACACATGCGACGGGGAGCTCTATGGAACCCTAATGTTGTGAAGCACCAAAGCAGCACCAGTCCCCCTATTAAGTCGTTCGTTGAGGCATTGAAGGTAAAAAATTTTTTGGTAATCCCCTTTTCAACATTGGTTTTGCCTCAGGTAACTTTGGTCCCTGCTCTTCCGATTTATTGAATAAAGGCAAACAAAAAGTCAATTGTAAAGATAATGCCCACAAGCTATGCTTAGGCTCTTCCGATTTATTGAATAAAGGCAAACAAAAAGTCAATTGTAAAGATAATGCCCACAAGCTATGCTTAGATTCTGACGCTGGAGATAATGATTATCCAACATTATTCATTGATAGAAATTCATTGGATGTCTGGAAACCCAATTAAGTGATAGAGTAGTCGGATTTTCCATGAGCAAAGATCCATATATAGAAACCTTCCTAATGCATTTTTTAACTGCTATAAATAAGGACTCCTAATTGAAGATTGTCTTCTAATGCAACAATTTGTTCCTCCATTGGACTCCAATCCTAAACCCGAGACGAATGCTTTTGTTGGCAAGTATGTTCACCACTCTACAAGTCTAAAAAAGGTAAACTAGAAAAACGAGAGGAAGAAAGCTAGTAATTGGGTTAATATTTATGATGTCCTTTTGGAAGAAGTATCTAAAACTTTTGATGATGCTCATGTCAATTATAAGGTTCTTGCTGACAGGAAGGAAAATGTTGAACCTAATGTTTTCAACGATGAATCTCATATAGATATGAATCACGAGACTTTCCCAAGCTTCTCCTAATGACACTAATACCAATGGCTAGAGTTTGGTTATCAATAAAAAAAAGCTTAAGCTTTTGGATGGTCCGAAGTCTTTTTCTTCTGCTAATCACTTTAAGTCTCCGAAAGGTAAATCGCGTGATGTTGTCTTTTCTAAAGAACTTAATTTGTATGATCAATCTAAGATTAACGAAATGGCTCAAAATGACACTCATCAGAAGGATGTCAATATGACTCAATGTGATGAGGGATGCTCCTCTCTGCATAGTAATGGTAAACCTAAGAGGAAAGATCCTCTGAGGACCTCTATATCCATGAACAAGCCTTCCAAGAGTAATAAAAAGTAATGGAATAGTTTTTGGTTCTAACTTTTCTATGGTTATTTGTTCCTCCCTTCCCTTTATCTCTTAACATGAATTCATTGTAGCTGCTATCTTACAACATTAAGGGTATTTCATATCCTATCATGCCCAAATGCATTGCTAAGTGGATGACTAATTTGTCTCTTTTCCATGATATCTTATGTTTGCAAGAGCTCAAAATTAGTGGGAATAAACTCATTATTAATCTTAATTCTATTTCAAATAATCACAGGTGATTTACTACTAATCACCCCTAGGGCAGGGAAGCTGGTATTGGTGTCTCTAATAGTATCAGCAATCTTGTTAAGTGTTGTGCTTATAGCGCCTCTCACAAGTTGGTTTCAGTTACCCTTGGTGGGCTCCTAAATTGTACCATTGTTAGTGTTTATGCCTCTAATTATACCATTGTTAGTGTTTATGCCTCTAATTGTGCCTCTAAAAGAGCCATATGCTAGGATGAGATTAACACTATTGATGCCCCCCTTTTGGTGCTAGGTGACTTTAATATGGTCACTTCCCCTCATGATCATCTTGACAACAAAGGATGTACCATAAGTGGCTTAGAAAGATTGAATTGGTTCAACCTTATCACTTCCCATGACCTTTTTGACAACTCCCAAAGCTTTGGATTCTATTGGAACAATAGGCAAAAGGGTATTTCCCACCATACTACTACACTTGAGTAACATCCCTTATCTTCAAAGCTTCTAGAATGTGTCTTGTAATCTTGACTCTTCTTTGTTGATTTCTGATCACAAACCCCTTTTGGTTCAACTTAATAATAACTATCGTACCTTTAGATCTGGGTGGCTTAAGCCTCCCTCCTCAAAATCCCTTGTGTTGAGGAAATTAAGAGTATCTTTACCTATCACTTGTCTCGTGGTATTGATCCTTTTAGCTCTTGGAAAAGTTATGTTAAAGATGTTCAAGTTCTCCTTACTCACTATAAAAATCTTTCAGAAAAAATTAGGCCCAACAAAAGAATGAGTATTGCTAGAGAGATTAAACCTCTCCAATCTTTCCTTTTTCGTAACCCTAATAATCTTAAAAAGATTTTGGCTTTCCAAGAAAGATTAAATGTGAAAAGTATCTTGAGGTTAGTGGCATTCTTGCTTATACAAGAGAGTTTTGGGCTAGATATCTTGATAAACCCAATAGAAGTATGTTTTGTCGAATCAAAAAAAGAAATTCAAGGATTTCATACCTTCAAAAATATTTGAAGAGTATTAATAATACAATTAACTAGTTTCAAAAATATATACTATTCACTATCTATCTAAGCGAATCCCAAACATATTTGTTAAAAAATCAATATGATGTTGAATAAAGTACCTTTCTTCCTTGAAGGTTGATTTGACTATTTTCCTAGCTTGTGTGCTTCAAAAAATTGACATAACATGCTTGTATAAGACTCTTGGAAAATTTCTCATCATTTTTTCCATCAAGAGAACCTTTCATTAGGAAATATTAGAGATCACTTTTCGCCCATGCAAGAAATAAAGCTTTTCTACCATGCTTTCATATTATTTTTGTATTAAAAAATATGCAAAGATATCTGTTATTGTTGCAAAGCAACTATGGAGCATAGCGCTAGATGTTGACAAGCAACCAAGCAATCCTTCTACTATGCAGTCTATTGTCATAGATTCAAGATCATCTTCATGTTCAATGACTCTGCCTTCTTCAACTATGCAGGAGTGACTTAACACTCATAAAGGGCTAGTCAAGGTCAATCAAAAGGGCTAGTCAAGGTCAATCAAACGAATACTCATCAAGTTGTCAAAAGGTCGACCTCTCGCTTGTAACGAGCTAGTTATCCTCAACCATAGAGGATACGTTCATCATATTGTCAAAATGCAATTATTCAACTAACCATTGATTTAACTTAGTCTTGTTGTAAAGGAGATGAACAGCCTAAGAAAAAGAAAAAAGAAGAGAATGTAAGATCACACTTGTGAATGAGAGTGAACGGAGAAAAGAAAAGAAACATTTTCTAATCAACAAGAACATGATGGCAAAAATGAAAGCATAGTAATGGCACCCTGAAGTATTCGAAGTTCAAACACGTAGACATGAGAAATCATAGCTTGATCTACAAACAATCAAAGTCAAGGGTCGAGTTGAAAGATATTGATATAAGAATTCAAGCATTCAAATATCACGAAACAAAAGAGAATATGAGACTAGAGTTCTAGAGTGAACCCAAACATTCAATCCTTCGCACATATATAGAACTTCAAACTGTTGTAAATTACAAGTTTGTAATATAGATGAAGAGATCATTTTGTTTCGCTGGCATATCTCGCTTCATTCTTCTTCCTTAAAACCATTTTCTAGATCTTTACATTTCTTAAGACCACGTAAGAAGATTTCCAGTCAATAGACATCGTTAACAAATCAGCCAAAAGGAAATACTCACTGGTTGTAACTTCCTCTACCTATCCATCCAACTGACCTATTACATATATATATGTGTATATATAAAAGGGGGACAGAGAGAGAGAAGAGCATGACCTAATACATATATACATGTGTATATATAAAGGGGGGACAGAGAGAGAGAGAGAAGAGCATGTGTGTGAGAGAAAAAGAGAGATGCGCATATGTTTATGTTCATGTACATACATATACACAAACACAATACGGGCACAAGCACAGGCACAGACATGACCATGGCCACACACTCAGCGACATACATACATACATACATAGAGAGACACACACACAACACACGTGTGCACACTCTCGAGAGTGCCCACGACACATTACACGTGCACGTACACATTCATATATACATGTACATGCACACACACACATACACACGCTCACACTCACCACTCATAAAAATAAATAAATACAATTTACTGTGAAAGCAAATGTGAAATCACACTTATATCAGCGTAAATATAAAAACCACCAACGTAAGCCCATGCCCCACTGAGGTGAAAGAACGCAATGTGAGACTCGAATGATGAGCAAATCCTCGAAAAAATTTGAAGACAATGACTTCGATACAAGGGATGTAGCAAACAATGAATTCATAAACAAAGCCTGGGTTCAAACTGAAGCACTCGAACGCCTGTATGAAATAGCGATGTTCCAAGTGAAAAAGTTACGTGTTATGTTCTGCAACAAACTTGAGCCCAAACGAGGGTAGAACATAAGATGAAAACTTTTGTTCCATCCTTAGTCCTTGCACTAGTTTGATTTCCAAGGAATGATTTCCAAAGTTCTTCATGAATTTGATAAGCAGGACAAATGAAGTCCTTGATGTAATGCCTCAAGCAAAGAAGCGTGGTTGTCTTTGGAAAATATTTGAGTCCAAAATCTACTGTAATCCTATCATGATGAGAAGTGAGCATTGTGAAATGTGGAGATCCCTTGCCAAAAACAATTGCAATACATGTTCTATAGCAAAATGTTCCCTATCAAAATTGTCATTATCGATTAAAAACAATCATATTCTGTCACTTCCTTCATGTTTTAAATGACACCTAACAATGTGCATCATAATCAAATTTATCTCATGTCCATATTATCTTCTTTCTTCAATTTCATCCTTACTGGAAATCGAGCACACTGCCTTGCATCCAAGCCGAAGAGAGTTCACTGGTCAATGGCATACATTGTGAAGATAGTAATATGAATTTTGCATAAATCTCAAAAGCAATGTACTACCCTTGCATCCAAGCCCAAAAGAGTTCACTGGTCAATGGCATACATTGTGAAGATAGTAATATGAATTTTGCATAAATCTCAAAACCAATATACTACCAAATAGAAACGAAAACAAAAATGATCAGATGAAAAAACCCAACTCGTATGAAAAAGCAATGGCGCAAGCAGAAATCATTCCAACTTTAATCACTTCTTTCTGCATAGAACATCAAACCCTTGCGGCATCATTAATCCCTTTGCTGAGCTAGGGAAGGAATAACGCAGAGGCAAAAAGCGCATCAGAAATCGTGCACAAAAATAGTGCCATAAGCTGGGGGGCTATGCTCTGCCGCCCAGTCTAAACAGGCCACCATACCATGCGGCCAAAGAGGGGACAGCAACTCCTTCCCCCCTTCCCCTGCCCCCCCCCCCCAACACACACAAAAACAATTATTATATGTACTTGTATGCAGAAGTGTCTTGTGGTAATAACTCAAGTTCCGCTGCTGTACATTTTGAGTCTCAAGAGTTGAATTCCACCCAAAAAAAAGTGTCTTGTGGCAATAACTCAAGTTCCGCTGCTGTACATTTTTGAGTCTCAAGAGTTGAATTCCACCAACGTAGGACAGCTACAAGAGAGTTTTGTGCAGAATTCCCCACGGTAAACATTTAATTTACACACCGACAAGACCATATGTTTAAGGAATCCAATCGTGCATAAGTCAGCATTTTACGACATCTACTTTGAAGCAATCGATGTTGAAAATGACACTTAATCAAACTCCAGAAAATGAAGAATTCCCATTTCGAGTGGCAATGCAGATTGCGTCAAACTTAACATTAATGTACGTAAAGAACATTTGCATGCACCTTCGAGGGAAAATGATAACTTGACTCTTACAAAAATCCACATTCGTGGGACTGAGACCCATTTTCAAAATGTAAATGACACCATAGTTCCATTTAAATCTCATGTATATAAAAGATAATGAAATATGAGCCTTGATATTTGCTTCCCTGCTTTATTAGAAAAGCTTCGTAACCCCATTTTCAAAATGTAATGCCACACAATAGTTCCATGTACATCTCCTGTAGATGATAATCAAAGATGAGCCTTTGTATTTGCATCCCTGCTTTCTTAAAAAAGCATTCGGATGCCTTTGAGAAGGATAAATAATAACTTGCACTCGTTACAACAACACTGACACATACACCAACAACCATTTACAAGATGTAAATTAAATATCCTTCCCTGATTCCATGCACATCACATGTACATAATAAAGGAGGCACTAAACTTCAAATATGGTTCTCCAACCATCAGATTTCACTTGAGATAAACGATAAGGAGAAAAAACAAAGAAAAGAAAATGTTTCTTTCACAGGTACTGTCTCAGAAGAGCCTGCACATAAAAAACAAATTACAAACATACTTTATCTGCGACCAACCATCACACATAATTAAATTTCTACAAACCATCACCTCCAGCAGCCAAAGAACCAGGTTTGTATATTTCACGAGAGAGAAGAACAAAATAAAGCAGGTTAGTGCAGGTACACAAGATAACGGAATAATGATGTTCACAAGCGACAGAACCAAGTACCATGTACAAAGCTGAAAGCAGTATATCAGGAATGTAACAATCCGCATTTGTATTTAAAACAAATAAAATAGAGTGGTATGGTAAAGTTCACATTGTTATAAGTTTATATTTAACACTGAAACTACATTTGTTCAACGCAACAATCACAACAGAATCAGACTAGGATCCAAGTGACTGCCAAGATCAAGGTTACCAACATAAAGCGCACTATGGATTGCATGCACAAGAGAAGAAACAAACAAGCATTCACACAAAACCCAACGCTGCTGGTGGTTCACATGGAGAAACGCAAATGCATACAAATAAGCAACATCCAAGGCTCATTAGTGATTGATATACAGTAAGAGCGTTTGGTGCAATTTAAGGCCTTGCCCCAACAGCTCCTCTTCCACGCACCAGAATGAGAATCAGCTTAATATTCCAGTGGGCTGTCACAATTTCCCCCATGATCAGATCCACTGCCCCTGCATTACATGTTACACAACCAATTAGAAAGCCTTAAGCCATTCGCTCATACATACGAAGCATGAGAACCACAGTGTATCCAACCGCTGCAATGTGTGCACAGAAAAGAATGCAAATCTAGGATATTGTTCTAAACTAAGTACACATTGAGCTCACAGACATACTATACTACTGTTCCATCCATAGCAGTAAAAAGCCATGCCAGAACTAGGTATGCTCCAACAGAAAAGGAAGGGGACAATAGAGGAATGTTATTGTGATCTCAAAGCATGAGAAAATGAAATGGAACTATGGTCAAAAAATTCCACAACTTAGACCTCTCCAGAAGAGACATCACTTTTAATGGGAACCAAAGTGCAAATGTACAGATTGTACAAGAGCTCTAAGGGTCTGCAACAGTACACATATATTGAGTCACAAAAACCATCATGTGTTATCTTCATGGTCAGCTAGGACATTCAACCAGTTAATCCAAATATCAACAAGAACTGTGAAACTTGCATGAGATTCACTTCACGGTCATGCATATTGAACTTACAGTTTTCTTCCTGCAAGATTCTTATTGTTATGCATCCAGACTTTGAAAACATTTCTCTTCACATTCACACTCTCACAAAACTCCTGCACGGCAGATTCATACTGCTTCGAGATTCTCCAACCTAATTGATCTGCAAAATCCATCATCCTTTGTTTCTGTTCTGTTGTGAACTTCGTACGGAAGCGCTTCTTTTTAGAAGACCCAGTGCGAATGTTCTGAGGCGGCTCATCATAGTCCTCATCTTCATCCTCGTGATACTGAGCAATAGGAGAAACTGTGTGTGCTGGAGGTGAGATATCTGCTACTGAAGGCAAATAATAACCTTTGGGTTCTCTCACTGCAGGACTCATTGACCTTAGAGTGTGAGTGGTTGGTTGTGACCTTGCAGGCATAGCTCCACAAACGCAACCAGACACGAGTTCACGCCTGTGGAAATTCCGGTGACAAGAGCATGCGGCACACTTCAGCGCTTCCAAAGTACCCTCTTTGCCTGCAGGTAAAAACTCTCCACATCCATCAACAGCATGGCCACCCATACTGGCAGCATGATTCCTTTGACATTCCCAGTATCGTACCACGGGCTTCCATGATTTGGAGTCGTCTCCTAGATAATTCCCGCTGTTCACAGATTGAATGCGGTGACGCTTGTGAGTAGTTTCAGGGCTTTCTTCTGCCGGGGACGACACTCCGGAGCCCCCCACAGCGCTCGAACTGGGCATGGATCCGTAGTTCCCAGCTGGTATTCGTGAGAAACCATCCCTGTCGATGAGGGAGTAACTCATTTCGTTCGGAAGATCACTGAATTCATTTTCAATATCCTCATCATCATCATCGTCGCCATCATCACAGAGATCATCGTCTATGGGACTTTGGTATGCATACGCCTTATCCTGGGACGAAGAAGAGAGGTAAAAACGGCATTCTCAATCTTGTTTCCAAAACGTTACACGCAAAAAACAAAAATGCAGTGATAGACCGATTCCATACACAGCCGACTTACATGAGTGATTTGCGCTCTCCATCCGGACTGACGCGCCTCCTTCTCATTGCTAAACCGTGCCAGGATGTATGTCTTACTCCTGATCGCAAGAAACTAATCGAAATAGTTTGCAAAACGCAGGCACGTAACCAGGAGAATGACTCAAAATCAGTGAAAGAGAATACCCTGAAAAACGAAACCCATAATTGCGCAGATCAAAGAGTCCATAAATAGAATGCATTTCCAAACTCAAGAGCTACAGAAAGGGATTAACATTTACAGGAAACATCATGTATGAATTCACCGGGAAATTTCTAGGGAAGTAGGCGTAGCTAGAGCCTACGTGTTCTGCAAAGGATGCAAGGGGTTTTGAACTCCGTAATCCCACGCAGAGTGGAATAGGAGAGACAGCGGAGAAGATGTGTTCATGTGCATGAAGATTGAGAAGTGATAATACCGGGAGCTTACCAGGCACAAAACGCTCTCCTCAGAAACCACGCAGATCCTGTCGAACGCAGGGTGATTAGGGCAAAGATTAGAGATAAACTCATGACAGGATTAGGCTGGTGGCTTTTTGTTAAACTCATCCATCCCGCGCTCCACACGCGTCTCTCGAGAAAAGTACCCAATTTCCAGCTTAGGAATCGCTCTCTTGACTTTCTCGAGCTCGATCCCCGCATGGTTTGATTATGGAAATATGGCAAGGGCAGAAGGTTATGCTGGAGGAAGCAAGGGAGGACGCTGATGTGGGCACTACCACAGGTGGGGTGAGAGAAAGGAAAAGGAAAATGGCTTCCTTGTCATGGGTGATCGCCTCACCATCAGCGTGCATGTCTATGGCTAACGGAGACATTGGTGTACACAACAGAGTCACAGATCTACTACACAGGACTCGAAGTCTGCTAGCTCTGAAGGATGGGAATACGCATGGGCTAGAAGTTGGAGTCATGTACAAGTTGGAGTCATGACTGCAAAACCCAGCTCTCCTCCATCAGTTTCTTTTCTCTCCGTCCTTTTTCCTTCCTTCTATTTTGCGAAAAAATAATTGATGGGTACCACTGCATGTGTGGTACTACATTGTCTCCTTCCTCATGTAGTGTGGTAGTATGTGTATGTGTATGTATTGAAAGAGTGGGTTCACACTGCTCAGCAGTACAGTCAGCTCTTTCATATTGCATAATCTGATTTTCTTTCAAAAAAGAAAATAATTCCGAGCCCACTATTTTTTGAGCGAGACTCCCTCCTTCGAAACAAATATGTGTCGCTCTAACAATAGCTTTTGATTGGTTCTTTAAGTTGTTCAACTAATAAAATAACTTGAAAGTTTTGAAATCCAGAGTCTATTGCCGCTCTATGTGAACTGAACGTGACGGCACACGATATGACTCAGCAAACTTGCACCGCTTTATCTAAACCCACCCTAAAGCTGGGTTTGGACTCCTCCCGAAGAGCAAGTTGTCCCTAAAAGTGTTTTTTCACATGGAATACACGACAATTGTTGTAGTTTTCTTCATCACCTTCTTCACACATAAGATTCTAATTCATGTAAGAGGTCTGTCATTTAGTGTGGGGAAGAGGTTCACATATAAGATTGTAAACTCTTTTTATGTGCATGAGGTTTTGCCATTTAGTGTGGACAAGAGGCCAAAACCAAAGAGAATTTAATTAAAATATAAATAAAGATCTTTTTAAAGAAGAAAATGTTTTTAATCTCAGAAAATGTACAACTTGAGAGCTTTATATTTTAAGAACACATCGAGTGATGAGAGGTCTATAGGATTATGTGTTTCATTGCCCTTGCATTTCACATATACTCTAAAATAAAATTCATCAATCTAAGTGAGAGTATTGTTGTGACTCAAAGGACAGGTAAGCTACTCTCTTTGCATAGCTATGGAAATGGGTGGGTTGGTGGTGGCACATAGGATTGGAGAGGACTCTTGTCAAAAACTACCTCACTCTATTGATTTGGTGACACATACCCATCAAATACTATTTGGTCCATCATAGAGAATGTATAGCTTATCGTGATCACTTCATCTTAAGGAAAAATTTTTCATGGCCAAGGTTCTCAACTCTCCATATGTATCATCTATCATTCCAATGTTGGTTTTACATAAACCCAAGAGAAAAGGCTGAACAAATCATTGAAGTGGGTTGCATCCACCTAAACTTTCCCACACCAAAGTGAAATTGATTAGATAACCAAGCATAGCTAGATGTGGATGTGTTGATGTTTGTGGTAGAGGGTGTGCCTCATAAGTCTTCTAGAGGGGGTTGCCTGATTCAATGACTGGCTTCATGGGGTCTCTAATGCCACTTGGGAGAGAAGATGATCCATGTGCACCCAAAGCGGAGACAAGATGGTTGTCATCACCTCCTTTGAAGCCACTATGGAGTAAAGAAATCCACAAAATTTCATTTCTATTATCCCATAGTAGTAAACGATTTGGAAAGAAGTGCATTCTTGAAACAAGACAAAAACATCCGGAGCATGTATACTACGCATCATCTTCTCTTGTATCTCTTCATTTTAGTTTACTTGGAGCGTTGTAACTTGTTAGAGAAAAGAAAAAGGAAGAGCACTCAATACTCATGTTCTTGCCTTGATGGTGACAAAAGTATCTTGCTTTTTTATATAATGGATAGCCTTTGTTCTTGTCCCTCCATAGATGCACAGTGTGAAACCATCCAAAAGCTTAAAAGCTTACACGTTCTTTAGCGACATCAAATCAAAAACCAAAAGGAATAGTTTTAAAGCCATTGATTTACATATTCTTTTAAAAAATGAATAGTAGATTTCAATGCCATAGCATGCTATTTTATCCTAAAGAATGTATGCATAAGAGCTTCTAGCCATATTTGTTTAAGACACAAGCATGTAGCTTTCTCTTTTTTGAAATTCCATCTTTGACCTATTTTTTCATTAACCTTAAAATTAAAGAGAACACACATCCAAGGGAACCTTTTCATACATCACTCTGATTTGTGGGGATTACTATAGAAGTGATAAAATAATTTGCCTTGCTTCCATTTTGGCAACTGAATGACATGGAATCCATGTAGGAATGATTCATCGATTTTTTCTACTCACATCAATTTATATGATGACTCACATGAAATCCATGTACGATCCATTAAGAAGTGAGTGATCACGGATGCATGGCATGGCATAAGTGGCATTTCAAACATTGTAGACCTGCAAACACAAAGCTTACTGATTTCAAGTGATGGGGATCAAATTCAATTGGATTGGTCAAAATCAACTGTCAATCCAAGTAAATCATCCCAATTGAGTGCATGAAGACATATCTCTATGAATGTAAGAAGCTTAAGAGGAGATAGTCGAGCACATGGACACACAAAATGAAGAGCAACAAACATGAGAAGCATGAAAACAAGCTCCCACTAAGTGGATATTGAAAGACTAATCGTTCCTTTCAAAAATACTATTAAAAAAAAACTCACAAAATGTTTTGTGTGCAACTCACCTCCCATCCTTTATATCCTCTTACACTCAAGACAGTAATGATCTCAATGTTGTTGGAGTTAGGCATCTGTGGAAGCACGCGATAGCACAAGGAAGAAGAAGAAGCTTGGAGCACAACACACAGTATTGAAAAGGATTACCACTAGAATGTACAAAGATAAGTAGCCCATTAGGGCAATAGGCATATATGCAAGGTGGGGAAGAAAAACCTCCCAAAGAGGGAAAAAAGCACCCTGGCGTCCTAGAGTGTTCACACACATCACCACCTAAATATATCAACAAATCCCCCTTGGGAATGATGCAGTGAACAAGGATCTAGCACTCATGTGGAAGTGCCAAGCTATGTGGAATCAATCCACAAAAGGAAGTAAACCCAAAGCTTTGAGAAAAGCTTCAAACTTCTCCCTTGGCACAGCCTTCATAAAAAGGTATGCAATGTTCTCCTGCATGGGCACATATGCCAAGCTGATCTCCCCAATAGAGAACCTCTCCCTGACATAATGATAATGCACCTCAATGTGCTTAGTGCGAGCATGGAACACAAGGTTCCTCGCAACTGCCAAGGCACTCTGACTATCAATGAAGATGGTGGTGGTAGAAGACTGACCAACACCCAAATCAGCCATAAGGCATCCGAGCCACACACACTCAACAGTCGTTGTGAAAGCTGCCCTATACTCAGCCTCACAACTGGAAGTGGCCATAGTAGGCTACTTCTTGCTCAACCAAGATATACATGAGCTACCAAGCATGAAGCAAAAGCCCCTAGTGGACACGTGAGTGTCATAGCAACCAACCCAATCACTTTCAGAAAAAGCATGCAAATCTGGCAGTAGTGATCCCCCCTTGGGATAAAACAATCCAAGTAGGGGTACCACTCGAGTAGTGAAAGATGCACTTAACCACCTGCCAATGCTTGACACCTGGACAATGCATAAACCTGCTCATATGTGAGAAAGCAAACTGAATATCTGGCCAAGTAATGCATAAGTAAATCAAGCATCCAACAGCCTGCTTATAGAGAACAATATCAAATGCATCTCCAGCATCATGAAGACTCAATTGTAAACATGTCTCCATAGGAGTGGCAATAGGCTTACAGATTTCAAGGCCAAAATGCTCCAATAATGTGTCAATATATTTTATTGGACACAAAGCCATTCCACCATCAACTTGCACAAATTGAATGCCCAAATAGTGATGCAAATGCCCCAAATTAGACATCTCAAATGAAGCATGCAAATCAGCCTTAAAATCAGCAATATGCATGTCATGAGGACCAATGAGCAGCATGTCATCAACATACACCACAATGATCAGAAGCACATCATTAGCACGCTTAACATATAAGGTGCTTTTAGTTGGATTGTTCTCAAAACCATGTGCAATGAGATAGGCATGTATCTTTTCATACCAAGCATGTGGTGCTTGCTTTAAACCATATAATGCCTTCTTTAACCTGCACACCTGGTTTTCATGCCCTTTCTGCACAAAGCCATGGGGCTGAAAAACATACACTTCTTCATGCAAGTCACCATTCAAAAATGTTGTTGTAATGTCCAACTGATGTACATTCCAATGATGAGCTCCAAGTGCACAGATGCTACAAACAGTAGTCATTCGATAAGTAGGAGCAAAGGTTTCATCAAAATCAATGCCTCTTTCTTGTGCATAACCCTTTGCAACAAGCCTAGCCTTATACCTATCAAATGTTCCATCAAGTTTACACTTCAGCTTGTATGCCCACTTAGTGCCAATGGCCTTCTTTCCAGGAGAAAAGTCACATAAAGACCAAGTATCATTTTTCATGATAGCATTATATTGAGATTGCATTGTAGCCATCCAATGTTCAGAATTTTGTGCTTCATCCAATGAAACAAGTTCAGTTTCATCACAAAGACTAGAGGCAGCCATAGCATAACAATCTGATGCAAAAGAGGCACTATGAGAGCTTGACCGAGTACGATATGACAGAGGTGCATCTAATTTGCTATCACGCAAAGTCTACACCACCCATTTTGGCATAGTTTTTGCCTGCTCAATATCAGCTCTCTCATCAACAAGTGCGTCATGTAGATCTGCATCAGAAATGGAATGATCTGCATCATCACATGAAACCTGCAAAGGTTGAGAAGTTGCCTCATTATGACATGACTAGAACTAGATTGTCCACCTGTAAAAAGAGGCAGCAAATTATTATACATGTCTTTGGAGCTAACAAATGTCTCCTTAGTACATTAAAGCAATGGCTGAATAGCATCTTCCACAAAAACAACATCACGGCTAACCAGAATGCATTTAGTCTGTGGATGATACAAATGATAGCCTTTACTTTCAACACTGTACCCAACAAAAATACATTTTACAGCTTTATCATCCAATTTTCTACGATGTTATTCAGGCACTAATGCATATGCCAAACAACCAAAAACATGTAGATGAGCAATAGATGGCTTGCAATCATGCGAAGCCTCATATGGAGTGATAGACTGCAACACTTTAGTGGGACACCTGTTAAGTACATATGTTGCACACATAACAACCTCAAGCCAGAAACTATGTGGTAAAGCCTGACTCTTGACCATACACCTCACCATCTCCATGAGAGACATGTTCTTCTGTTCAGCAACTCCATTCTGTTGAGGTGTATATGACACTACACATTGATGTTTTATCCCACATTCAGCCAAAAATGCATTAAAGTCAGAAGACATATATCCCCCCCTCGAAGAGAACAAAGGGTGCCCATTTTACATGCTAACAGATTTTCAACCAAAACCAGAAACTGTTTGAAGCACATAAACACTTTAGACTTTGCTTTCAATGGATATACCGATGCATGCATGGAAAAATCATCAACGAAAGTCACGAAGTAAAGATAATTTCTAGAAGAGGGAGTTTACATAGCTCAAATCGAACCATCTTTTGGAAATGAGGAACGCTCCGTTTTTCCCAAAATATAGCCTTCACGTACATGTTTATCGGGTGCCTCAAGTTTGGGCAAAGAGGACACCATTTCAGATTTCTGTAGGCATAGCAAACGAGTAAAATTCAGATGACCAAAGCGTGCATGCCAAAGCTTTGCATCTGACATAGTGTGAGAATCATGTACTGCACATGATAAATCATTCATAGATTTTTCATAATCTATGAGCTTATACAGCCCACGAGATAAAATTCCAGAAGTAATAATCACGTTGCCATTTGACAAATCATGAACTGTACATCTATCATCAACAGATTTCGCAACCAAGCCAATCTTGGCTAAAGCCAAAGTTGATAACAAATTCTTCTTGATCCCTAGCACAAATAAAGCATCTGACAAAGTGAAAGAACTACCACCAACGGTAATCAAAATGATCTTACCAACTCCCATGACAAGATAAGAGGAGTTGTTGGCGTATGTGATAGTATTCCTCGTAGGTGCAGGCTCCAGTGAAGAGAAGAAACTGCACTGCGAGCTAATATGTTTGGTCGCCTCACTATCAAAGTACCAAGCATCTGAGTCTACTGCAAACATGCACTACTCATGAGAAGATGGGTCAAAACTACAAACAGTAGTAAGCACCCCTTCTTCATCCCACACAAGATTAGCAAACTCTATTTTCGGTGTAGAGGCCTCTGCAACAACCATTCCAGCCTCTTTCTTCTTTGCCTCTTTAGCAGCTAGTTTTTGGCAATTCTTAATGACATGATCATTTGCTTTACAATATTTGCAAAACAATTTCTGCTTTTTTTATTTCTTCCCATCTTTGTCTTCCTTCTTTGATTGTGTAGAATTACCATATTTTTTCTTACTAGTTGAAGAGCTCCATTTTCCTTTGCCCTTCTGACTAGCTAGGAAAGCTTGATCTGCAACACGCATAATAGACATGTTCTGCCTAGATTGATCTTCCTACAACAGAATAGAAACTAACTCTTCAAATGTTAAGGCATTTGGATTGCCTTTCATCATCAATTGAAGAGTAGAAGCCAAACTCTGATATGAGTCAGAAAATCCATTCCGAACAGTCTGTACAAGTGAACTATTAGGAAGGACTTCATCAACAGAAATCAATTGTTTCTTCAAATCCTTGATCTTTGTCAAAAAACTGTCCATAGAATCACCTTCATTCATGTGCTCACTCTTCAACTGTTTTTGGAGGTAAGCAACACGAGCCTCATTCCTAGCCAGGTACAATGTGATAAGTGTATCCCAAGCATCCTTAGCTATTCTGCAAGAGCGAATGTGAGGAATAATGGCATGTTTGACAAACAAAGCTATCAATGCATGTGCCTAGGCATCTGTGCCATCCTAACGAATTTACTCTGCAGTAGGTGCAACAAAATTTGGAGCACGAATAGGAATCTACAGAATATCACCATCTTCGACACCTTTTGCATGAGCTTCAGTACCTTCAATTGTAACAATTGCACAGGTGTGATAGGACGTTTTTCAACACCCTGCACACATATAAGCCCATAATGGGTAGTTGGTACCATCCAGCTTATCCTCAATAGCCAACATACGAAATACATCACTACTTTCAGCCATGGTAGGCAACTAAAATACCTTGACGCAAAAAATTGATTGTATCTCAAAAAGTTGAACAAAACTGCCCAGACAAATTATGCTAAACTTGTAGTAGACTTGGAGATGCTTATATTGGTGAACCAAAACAGGTATATACCTTTGGCAGAAAAAGATAAAATAGCCTGCACAAGCACTGCGATAGTGCATCTGGAGGTCAAAACAACCTTAGATCGTCGATGAAGCGACGACCTACTCTGATACCAATTGTTGGAGTTAGATGTCTGCGCAAGCACAAAAATAGCACAAGGAAGAAGAAGAAGCTTGGAGCACAACACACATTACTGAATAGTATTACCACTAGAATGTACAAAGATAAGTAGCATGTTAGGGCAATAGGCGTATATGCAAGCCAAGGAAAAAAACCTCCTAAAGAGGTAAAAAAGTGCCCCGACGGTCCTAGAGTGTTCACACACATCACTACCTAAATATATCAATGCTCAAGTGCTCTAGTGTGTCCATCATGCACACTTATTCAACACTAACCTTAAATGAATTTCATGCTCATGTGCATAGCTACTATAAAATCACAAATCGACTATAAAATCCACAACAAATTTGTTGATTAAAAGATGCAAAATATTATTCATTAATGTCATTAAAGTAGCGAGTGAATTAGTAAGACCAAATGGCATAACTAAATACTCATAATGCCCAAAATGGGTCCTATATGTTGTATTATATACATTGTACTCTTTAACTCTATCTATTGGTAGTCAATCTTTAAATCAAATTTCTATATACAATTGCTCCTCCTAGATCATCAAGAAGATCATCTATCTTAGGCATGGGGTATCTATGCTTGCTGGTAATCTTATTGGTTGCTCAGTAGTACAATCATATTTGATTAGAGACATCTTTATTCTTTACTAGGATAATTGGTGTTGCAAAGGGAAAAGAGTTGGGTCTAATCAATCCTTTCTCCAAATACTTGTCCACAACCTTGCGTAGTTCATTCTTCTCATGTAGACTCATACGAAATGGTGGTTGAGCGGTTGGATGCACTCCTAGAACCAACTCGATTTTGTACTCAATGTTGCTGCAAGGGGGTAAACCTAAAGGTAATTCATTTAGAAAAAACTCCTAGATTTTGATCTTACCTTCTCTTAGCATTCCAATCGGAGCTTCCTTAACTATGAGAATCCATCACCACACACGATGAATACAAAAAGTAAATATACTTACAATCAATTTTGAGTAGCTTGGTTATGGTCACCAATTGTGTCTCTTGGAGATCTAGCTCTCCATTTGTAACAGAAGGTAACTTCTTAGTGACCATCATATCCACCATGGGAGATGATATCTAAGATGGAGAATCTCCAAATCCTCATATGCATCACTCCTTACCTATGTAGGGTTTATAACTATGGTAGTTGTGATCATTTTATTTTTAGGGAAGTCCTTAAACCAATGTTGCCCTACACATCCATAGCACAAGCCTCCTTTTATTATTATTAACTGAGGTCACTTGCTTGTCAACTGGGAGGCATGTTATACTTTATGGAATAATGGAATGTTATATGGATTTTAATGTCTTGAGGTTTAATGTGATTTGTGTTTTGATTTAGCAGGTGAAGAATCATGAGGGTGTGGATAGGCGTGGACTTATTCAGATATTTTTGAAGATAGTTAAAATATAGTATTCTAGATATTTTTTGTAAAAATAACAGATCACTTTAGAAAGCGATATCTTTTGTAAAAACAGTAGATCGCTTAGAAAGCGACAATTTTGTAAATAAAGTAGATTTTCATAAACACACACTTTTTGAAGCATCACTCTCATGTATCTTTTATTCAAGACATAATGAGAAATACATATAAATACACATACTCTTTTAGACATGTCCATCAAAGTATGTGGGGGGAGATTGTACCCAATCTTTTGTTCAATCTCTTATCTCTTTCTATTTTGTTTATGCTTTTGTGAGCTTTCATTTCTGTACTATCCTCTATGTACATGTGTCTGCAAGATCTGGCCAATAGGTCTACATGTACTTAAACCATAAGTATGCTTGTGAGGACACAATTAACAAAAAAAGACCATAGGGCACTACAAGCCCTATACAAAATCCATGTTCTTGCAGCATGGAATTCAAATTTTACATAAGAGCACTACATGCTCTTGCTTTCTCCTTGCAATACCTGCAGTAAAATAATGCTACCATGATACTTTGCATTTTAAGAAAAAGTGAAGAGGTCGCAAACATATATACAAGCATATGTGCATATATGGAAGCTAAATGCTCATTCTAGATAACAATCGATGCATACACGAAAGTTAAAATGCAATTATTGACAAGAAGACTTGTCTTAAAATGAGAAAATCCACATGTGGAGGGGGTACAACGATTGGGAATGGTCATAAACCACCCTTTGAGAATTCCAAGGTTGGAATTAATTGCCTTCATACCTCCAACGTCCCCATATGATGCTCCCAATGCATGAATAATCAAGTTGAAGGCTCTTTATAGTATATTTATAGAGATGAAATGGTTCTTTGCAGGTATTCATTGAATAGATCCTGAAGAAAGGATTCCACATCATTTTGAATCACTCAATTTATAGGTTGGATGAAGAAGATATGCTCAAAATAGTAGAGGTGGGTGCTAAGAAAAGTCTCTCAAATAGGGGTATGTAAAGGAAACAGACTCCCAATGAAGAGCTTCTTGAGGTGCCTCATGTAGAGGAAGTGGAGAAGATGCACACATGCTCAAAATTTATCCCACATAGCAATTCCTCAACATTGAATTCGGGTATAAATAGAAGAATCTTACCTTCCATTCTCCATTAAGAAGAGGAGGAAGCTAGATGATGCTCTCTAGTAGCATTCGTGCCACTAGAGGTGGCTATGAGGTGGTATTGTTGTGAGGGATCCATTGGGGGGGGGCTCTTTAGCTCCTCTGAGAGGGTTCAATTTCTTCCTTTTTTATATACGCTCCTCCTTGCATGCCTTTTGATGGTTCTCCCAACAATGGTTTGCGATTATGACAATGCAGGTGGTGATCTCCCCCCCCCCCCAAAAAAAAAAAAAACTCATGCAAGCACTCAAAGTTTCTCTATTCTAGCTCTGGATACCAAATGAACGACTAATCTTCCCTTGAACTTATAAATATATTTCTTCTAACTCATATGGCATCTTATTTGAGCTCCAAAAAATAAAAAATATGTATAACGTGCTAGACTATCACTCTAAAGACTCAACAACTGCTTGGCCTTTACAAGTCTTGAGCTCGTGTAACCTAGTGGTTTGATGCCTTGAGTCTCTAGGAGGAAGTCATGAGTTCAAGTCTTGGCTATACATAAAATGGGTGCTTCTACCTTACAAGGTCGAGTATGTGAGTGCGTTTCCAATTCATTGTACTCTAAAAAAAAAACTACTTGGTCTTTACAAAACTATAATAATTACAAAAAAGATGGGTTTTCTTTTTATAGGAAATACATCTAAACCTCATGAATATAGGCATATTTAACTCATGCTCTGCCTCTATTGTCTAGAACTCCTTCCCTTGCGTGTTCTTATTCCTTGGCTTTAGTTCTTGGTTGTGTTATATGAAATGTTATAATAATATTAATGTTGATATATTTAGGTAGTGATGTGTGTGAACACACTAGGGCCATCCGAGCACCTTTTCCCCTCTTTAGGAGGTTTTTTCCCCCTAGCTTGTATATATGCCTATTTCCCTAACGAGTTACTTATCTTTGTACACTCTAGTGGTAATACATTCAGTATTGTGTGTTGTTCTCTAAGTTTTTTCTTCTTCCTTGTGATGTTTGTGTGCTTCTCCAGACCTCAAACTCCAACAATTGGTATTAGAGTAGGTCGTCGCTCCATCTAGGGCATTGTAAAAACCCCTCTTGTCACAGTCTCAAAATCGCACAAAATTTGGTGAGCATACTCAAGGTGATTAGGAGATCAAAACAGCTTTGTTGTGTGATGCCAAAATCACGATCTGAGCTTGTTTTGGCCTCCGACTGCACTATCATAGTGCTCATGAAAGTATTTTTTTCTTTTTGTGACAAAGATATATACAAGTTTTGGTTCACCAATATAAGCATCTCAAAGTCTGCTATAGGTTTAGCAGAACTTGACAAGGTAGTTCCATTCAACTTTTTGAGATGCAATCATTTTTCAGCATCAGGGTGTTTTAGTTAGTGGCCATGGTTGAAAGTAGTGATGAATTGTGTATGTTGGATATTGAGGATAAGTTGGACGGTACCAATTACCCATTATGGGATTTTATGATGCATCATATATTGGTTGCAAAAGGACTATGGAATATTGTGCAAGGTGTTGAAAAACATCCTATTACACCTGCAAACATAGTTGCTGAAGGTGATACAGATGACGTTGAAGATGACAATATGCTTCATGTTCTTGTTCGTGTTGTGGTTCCTGCTACACCTATTGCATAGCAAATTCATTAGGATGGTAGAGATGCTTAGGCACATGCATTGATAGCCTTGCCTGTCAAACGTGCCATTATTCCTCACATTCGCTCTTATAGAAAAGCTAAGGATGCTTGGGATACTCTTACTAGTTTATACCAGGCAAGGAATGAGGCTCGTGTTGCTTGTCTCCAAAACCAATTTGAGGGTGTGCACATGAATGAAGGTGATTTCATGGATAATTTTTTGACAAAGATCAAAGATTTGAAACAATAGTTGATTTCTGCTGATGAAGTCTTGCCTGATAGTTCACTTGTGCAGATTGTTCTGAATAGTCTTCCCAATTCATATTAGAGTTTTGATTCTACTCTTTGTTTAATGATGAAAGGCAATCCAAATGCCTTAACATTTGAGGATTTAGTCTCTATTCTATTGCAAGAAGATCATTCTAAGCAGAACAGGTCCATTATGCATGTTGCAGATCAAGGTTTCTTGGCTAGTCAGAATGGCAAAGGTAAATGGAGCTCTTCTACTAGTAAGCACAAATTTACTAATTCTACACAATCAAAGAAGGAAGAAAGATACGAGAAGAAAACAGAAAAGCAGAAATTGTTCTGCAAATACTATAAAGGAAATGATCATGTCATAAAGAGCTATCCAAAATTGGCTACTAAAGAGGCAAGGAAGAACGAGGTTGGAATGGTTGTTGCATAGGCCTCCACACCCAAAATAGAGTCTGCTAATCTTGTGTAGAATGAAGAATGGGCATTTACCACTGTTTGCAGTTATAAGCTATCTTCTCATGAATAGTGAATGTCTGTAATAGACTCAGATGTTTGGTACTTTGATAGTGGGGTGACCAAACATATTACCTCACATCATAGTTTCTTCACTTCATTCAAGCCTGCCCCTATAGGGCATACTATCACATGTGCCAAAAACTCCTCTTATCCTTTTATGGGAGTTGGTAAGATCATTCTGACTACTACTAATGGTAGATCTTTTACATTGTTGGATGCTTTATTTGTGCCAGGGATCAAGAAGAATCTGTTACCAATTTCAGCTTTAGCCAAGGTTGGCTTGGTTGTGAAATTTGTTGATGACACATGTACAATTCATGATCTATCAAATGGTGATGTCATTATTGCTTTGGAAATTTTATGACGTGGGTTGTATAAGCTCATTGAATATGAGGAATATGTGAATGATTCAACATGTGCACTACATGATTCTCAGGCTATGTCATATGCAAAGCTTTGGCATGCAAGCTTTGTTCATCTAAATTTTACTAGTCTACTACACGTGAAGAAATGTGAAATGGTACCCTCTCTGCCCAAACTTGAGGCTCTCGGTAAACATGTTTGTGAAGGCTATATTTTGGGCAAAATGCAACATTCTTCGTTCTCAAAAGATGGTTCAATTTGAGCTACTCATAAATTGTAGCTACTTCATGACTTTCATTGATGATTTTTCTAGGCATGCATGGTTATATCCATTGAAAGCAAAGTGAGAAGTGTTTATGTGCTCCAAACAAGTTTTGGTTTTGGCTAAAAATATATCAACATGTAAAATGGGCACCCTCCGTTTTGATCGAGGGGGGAATATATGTCTTCTAACTTTAATGCATTTCGGGTTGAACATGGGACAAAACATTAGTGTACATTGTCGTATACACCTCAAAAGAATGGAGTTGTTGAATAGAAGAACATGTCACTCATGGAGATGGCGAGGTGTATAATCAAGAGTCAGACTTTACCACATAGTTTATGGCTTGAGGCTATCATGTGTGCAACATATGTACTTAATAGGTGTCCCACTAAAGCATTGCAATCTATCACTCCATATGAGGCCTAGCATATTTGCAAGCCATTTGTTGCTCACCTATGTGTTTTTGGTTGTCTAGCATATGCATTGATGTCTGAACAACAACATAGGAAAAAGCTATGCCAAAATGGCTGGTGCAGACTTTGCATGATAGCAAATTAATGGCATCTTTGTAATACTGATCATACTCGTTCAGGCTCTTATAGTGCCTCTTTTGCATCATATTGCTATGCTATGGCTACCTCTAGTCTTTGTGATGAGAATGAGTCTGTTTCATTTGATGAAGCACAAAATTATGAAAATTGGATGGCTACTATGAAAGCAAATTATGATGCTATCATGAAAAATGGTACCTAGTCTTTATATGACTTGCATTCTATCAAGAAGGCCATTGGCACTAAGTGGGTATACAAGCTGAAGCATAAGCCTGATGGAATAGTTGATAGGAGTAAGGCTAGGCTTGTTGCAAAGTGGTATGCTCGACAAAGAGGCATTGATTTTGATGAGACCTTTGCTTCTACTTGCTGAATGACTATTGTTTGTAGCATCTGTGCACTTGCAACTCATCATGGTTGGAATGTACATCATTTGGACATCAAAAATACATTTATGAATGGTGAATTGCATGAAGAAGTGTATGTTTTTCAGCCCCCTGGTTTTGTGGAGAAAGGGCATGAAAACCAAGCGTGCATGTTGAAAAAGGCATTATATGGTTTGAAGCAAGCACCGCATGCTTGGTATGAAAAGATACATGCCTATCTGATTGTACATGCTTTTAAGAACAGTCCAACTGAGAGCACCTTACATGTTAAGCATGCAAATGATGTGCTTTTGATCATTGTTGTGTATGTTGATGACATGCTGCTCACTAGTCCTCATGAGAAACATATTGCTGATTTTAAGGCTGATTTGCATGCCTCATTTGAGATGTCAGATTTGGGGCATTTGCATCATTACTTGGGCATTCGGTTTATGCAAGTTGATGGTGGAATAACTTTGTCTCAAACAAAATATATTGACACATTACTAAAGTGTTTTGGCCTTAAAGACTATAAACCCATTGCCAATCCTATGGGGACAGGTCTACGGTTAAGTCTTCATGATGTTGGAGATGCATTTGATGTTGTTCTCTATTAGTAGGCTATTGGATGCTTGATTTACTTATGCATTACTTGGCCAGATATTCAGTTTGTTGTCTCATTGATGAGCAGGTTTATGCATTGCCCAAGTGTCAAGAATTGACATGTAGTTAAGCGCATCTTTTGCTACTTGAGTGGTACCCGACTACCTTGATTGTTTTATCCCAAGGGGGGATCACTACCGCTAGATTTACATGCTTTCTTTGACTTTGACTGGGCTTGTTGCTATGACACTCGTGTGTCCACTAGTGGTTTTTGCTTCATGCTTGGTAGCTCATGCACATCTTGGTTGAGCAAGAAGTAGCCTACTGTGGCCACTTCTAGTTGTGAGGCTGAGTATAAGGTAGCTTTCACAATGATTGTTGAGTGTGTGGCTCAGATGCCTTATGGCTGATTTTGGTGTTGGTCAGTCTTTTGCCACCACCATCTTCATTGACAGTTAGAGCGCATTGGCAGTTTCAAGGAATGCTATGTTCCATGCTAGCAGTAACCACATTGAGGTGCACTATCATTATGTCTGGGAGAGGTTCTTTGCTGGAGAGATTAGCTTGGCATATGTGCCCACGTAGGAGAACATTTTAGATCTTTTCACGAAGGCTCTGCGTAGGGAGAAGCTTGAAGCTTTCCGCAAAGCTTTGGGCTACTTCCTTTTGTGGATTGATTCCACATAGCTTAGCACTTCCTTATACATGAGTGCCAGCTCCTTGTTCACCGCATCACTCCTAGGGGAATTTGTTGATATATTTAGGTAGTGATGTGTGTGAACACACTAGGGCCATTGGGGCACTTTTTTCCCTCTTTAGGAGGTTTTTTTCCCCCGGCTTGTATATATGCCTATTGCCCTAACGGGTTACTTATCTTTGTACATTGTAGTGGTGATACATTCAGTATTGTGTGTTGTGCTCCAAGCTTCTTCTTCTTCCTTGTGCTATTGTGTGCTTTTGCAGACCTCACACTCCAATAATTAAATCATATAAAACCCACCTTTATCATCTCAAAAAACTTTATGATCATATGCAATGCATGATCTGTTAGATATACTAAATTCTCCACCCTCAAGTGACCACAAATGATCCATGGTGCTCTAAGTTGTAAGGTCCCCATTATGAGAAGAATCCATTGTGAGAGCCCATACATTTTTGAAACCCTAACTTCCAAGCTACATGAGGCCTATGTGTGACTGTTGATCGTAATAGATGATCTTTGTGAGCCTAGCCATTAGGTTAGGTAGGGCATAAAATTCTAGGCCATTGGCCTACCATTCAAGATGAAAATAAAGGCCTTGTGGTGGGGCACGGTTTCCCCATGGAAGCTTAATGGGGGGGGTGTGGAGGGGGGCTTGCTCCCTTCTGCGGGATCAAGGTTGAGACAATAGGACTTTTGGTCATAGAGATATTGTCAGATTGTATATTTTGCCAAATATTTTGTATCTCCCAACTATGTGTATCTATACCAACTCCCCTTGTAAAATCTATATAAGCATGGCCCATGTTGAGCTTTACATAACATTGCACACTAGTAAGCCTATTGTATAATTACATGGCTCTAAGGGGTAGAACCCTTGGGTTTCTAGGTGTGAAACCCTTGGGATTTATGGTTTTTTAACCACTTTTAGGTGGGTCTTGAACCTTAGGGTTATTTGTACATCATAATAAAAGGAAGCATGTGAATGGCTATGCATGAAGATCACATCTTTGCATAGGTATATATAAATTAGATGCATGGTTTTATGATGCACATGCACCCTCGGGAACCCTTTAGTATGCATATATAGTTGCATGTTTTCAAAGGCAGTACCACATATATGGACCAAAGGCGACAAGGGGATGGCTTTGAATTCTAGCTTAAGGCCCATTACATGCCGACTGTGGCTACTGTTAAGGGTTGAACCCTTGCCCCCACCTCAAACGGTAGACGCTTAACCCAACTCTTTAACGGTAGGTATGCATATGGGGCACTCAAGTAAGTATGAAGCGCCAAGATGGAAGGGAAGGATCGTGATGTCCCAAGCCTACTTCATCATCGCAAGAACACTCGAACAACGTCAAGGGATGGACAAGGCATAATTTTTACATAAGTGTTTGCACCATTTTTCTTTTCTATGCAAACCATAGAACATAAAATGCATGTCATTATGAACATGAACTCTAAAGTAGATGCATAGCTTTAGTTGTCCTACTTTGCTTGGACATTTGTATAGGTAGTCATGGAAATGATTTGTATCATGCATCAAATTTGTATATTTCATGCATGATCATGGCCACTGTTTAAGAAGTATACATCCGATGCATTATGGATGTTTGCATGCACCAAAAGAAAGATTCATGGAAATTTTGCACCATCCTTGGGACGAACAAAGTCCCAATTCGAAACTTTTGCATGCTTTAAGGAGGTGTTCAACTTTTGAACCTTATGCATGCAACACCTTTTCCAATAAATGTGTAACCATTTGGCATACACTAGTAGATAATACATGAGTTTTTTGAGTTGAGAATTCTTGAAGTTAAGCTTAAGTAGGATTTGAATCTATTAGGTTTTAGGAATAATGGTGATGAGGCCAATTGGCCACTATAAACCATTTAATTCATTTACTTTTGTTGATAATAAAAAGCCAAATAACACTAAAAACCTTAAGCTTAAAATCTATCTTATGGAATATTAAATTCCATAAAAGCCCAAGGCATGCCTCATCAGCAAGACATGATACAATGGCAACTTATAGCACCATTTTCTCAAGCTCTAAGGAAGAGAAAATATGATATAAAAGAATCTATGTAGTTTTGGAAGATGGAAGTATCAGTGCTCATGTTCAAGAAAGTTCTTTGTTTTAGGGAACTAAAGAACTATTCAAAGCTTTACATTTTTCTTCCAAGAAAATGCATGGCATGATGAGAATGTAGAACTCAAGGGTTGTAATAACCCATAAGTACCATTTTCTAATGTCCTGGAAGTAAAGGACTATTAAAAATGGTAAATAGCATTATCATCTTCTTTAGTTTAAAGAATTGATTGACAAGCCAATTATTCTTTATTTAGATTACTCATTATGTCAAAAAAGATAATGTATGACTTAGAGAAATAACTATATCTATTATCAATCGACATAAGAACAGTTGTTCAAGAAACATATGAACAAAAGAATTACTGCAAAGGCAATATTTGAGATTAAGTCTTCTCAAGTTGCTAATACAAATGAGCGTTAGATGCTCTATAATAGAAATTACACTTACAAGTCTAAAGATCCTATATTAGACTAAAAGAATGTTTTGATCCCAAAATTCAAGCTAAAGTTACCCTCACTTAAATGGAAGTGTAAGTTAGATGGTATTGGACGTCTAGGCTTACACTACCAATAAAGTAGATTCAATGGTATGGGACATCGAATTTAGGGGTAATCCAAACTTGATCTTTGGGATATTTGTTCAACATGCTTGGAGAAAAGTTAAAACCTCTTAATAGTTCTTTTAATAGGGGAGAAACAATAAAAGATTGACAATAAACTCTTT
Organism: Ceratopteris richardii; assembly: GCA_020310875.1. Lineage (NCBI taxonomy): Eukaryota > Viridiplantae > Streptophyta > Polypodiopsida > Polypodiales > Pteridaceae > Ceratopteris > Ceratopteris richardii. The sequence goes on from CM035407.1 coordinate 135,736,188, forward strand.
CAAATTCTATAGAAAGAGCGCACAATTTTCAATATACTCTCATGCAGTTTTCGAGGACGAAAGCTCTTAAGGAGGGGAGAAAGTACCCAATAACTTATACCTTATGCTCTAAAAAGATCAAATAAGGTATTGCAAGGTAAAAGTTATGTAAGAAATAAATAAACTTAAAGTACTTCCTCTATTCTAGTGCTTCATACTTCTTTCTTTACGTCTTCCAACCTAAATGAAGTTCTCAAGGATTAGGAGTCACTACAACATATGAGGGGCATACCGACGTTGTCTATACTGATGGTCACCACACAACGTTGGTATGAACATTGTAAAAATCTAATTAGGCATATCGACGGTCACTTGACCATCGATATGATCATTTAAAATGGATCATTGGGATGCGTTGCAATCGCCAATAAAGCATCGGTATAAGCACAGGTAATTACCAGTAATTTACCAAGGCTCATATTGACGCTCATACCGGTGCTTATACTGGCACCATGTTTTAAACATAATGGGACCCGAAAGCAAAAATCAACATTTTGCGCATCCTTTGCATTGAGTACTACTAGCTTCTATCGAACTTGCGTGTAGGAACCGAATTGTGACCTGCATTGTTTTGTGCACATACACACACATATCTCTCTCTCTCTACACACACACACACTCTATCTAGATCTCGCATCTTGGTAAGTGGTGCACATAATCTTACCCTTTGTCTTTCTTTATGCTTTATGTTTTATAATTTCTCTTCTGTTTGATTTTGCGAGAGTTTTTTGGCATCGATTCTTTGGAATTTGACAACAGACGACATACATTAGGCTTTGATGATAGTGATCCAAAAGAGGGTCATACATCTAAGTGATTGTTTTATTCTCTATTGATAGAGAGAGAGAGAGATCTAGAGAAAGATAGAGAGAGATAAAGAGAGATGAAGGAGAGGAAGATAGAGAGAGATAAAGAAAGATGAAAGAGAGAAAGATAGAGAGAGATAAAGAGAGACAGAGATAGAAATACATACACACACATACATACATACATACATACATACATACATACACACACACACACATATACACACATGCATGCATACATACACACACATGTACACATGCATACACACATGCATACACACACACATATACACACATGCATACACATACATATGCATACATACATACATACACACATATACACACATGCATGCATACATACACACACATGTACACACATGCCTACATACACACACATATACACATGCATACATACACACACATATACACATGCATACACATACATATGCATACATACATACACACATATATACACACATGCATGCATGCATACATACACACGTGCATACATACACACACATGTACACACATGCATACATACACACATGCATACATACACACACGCATATACACACATGCATACATACACACACATATACACATACACATACATACACACACATATACACATGCATACATACACACACATATACACACATGCATACATACACACACATACATACACACACATATACAGACATGCATACATACACACACACATATACACTCATGCATACACACACATACACACACATATACACACATGCATACATATATATATGCATACATATATATATGCATACATACACACACACATATAATCAAATATATAAAAAATAGGGATTTACAATTTTTTAATTAAATTAAATATATATAAAAAAAGAATAAAAAATTAGAATCTATAATTAAATATATATAAAAAAAAAGATCTCAATATAGATAACTAAATATGAAAATAGCTAGTGTTTTAATTATATATATAATTAAATATATAAAAATAGGATTTTAAGGCTTTTTATCAAATTAAATATATAAAAATAGGATTATGTTTCTTAGGCTATTTACACATGCATACACATATACACAGACACATATATATACACATATACACATATAATACATATATATATATATATATATATATATATATATATATATATATATATATATATATATATATATATATATAGAGAGAGAGAGAGAGAGAGAGAGAGAGAGAGAGAGTTTTAGATTAATATTAACATATATAAACATATATTTATAAAAAGTAGGAAAAAATACTATATATATATATATATATATATATATATATATATATATATATATATATATATATATATATATATATATATATGAGGGTTTTTAAGATGTTTACACATGCATACACACATATACACATATAAACATATATAATACACACACCCACACACACACACACACACACACACACACACACACACACACATATATATATATATATATATATATATATATATATAGCATTAGGGTTTTAGGGTTTTTAGGCTTTTTATGATATATAGAAAATAGGGCTTTAGGACTTTTTATATATAAAAAAATAGGATTTTAGGATTTTAACATATTACATATACGCATGCATATACATACACACATCGGATTAGGGTTTTAGAGTTTTTAGGTTTTTTATGATATATAGAAAATAGGTCTTTAAGATTTTTAATATATATAAAAAATAGGACTTTAGGATTTTAACATATTACAAACACACGTGCATATACATACACACATGTTTCAATTAAATGTATATAATTAAATATATAAAATTAGGATTTTAGGATTTTTTATCAAATTAAATATATAAAAATAGGATTAGGGTTTTTAGGTTGTTTACATATGCATACACACATATACACATATACACACATAATATATGTACACATACACATACATATGCACATGCATACACACATATACATGTTTTAGGTCTAGGTCTTTAGGATTAAGGTTTTAGGTTTTTTTAGGTCTTTAGTATAAATAAATAAATATATATATATAATTATATATATATAATTAAATATATATAATTAAATATATATAATTAAATATATATAATTAAATATATATAATTAAATATATATAATTAAATATATACAATCAAATATATAAAAATAGGGATTTATATTTTTTTAATTAAATTAAATATATAGAAGAAAAAGAAAATAAAAAAATTAGAAATTATAATTAAATCTATATAAAAAAGAGGATTTTAGTATAGATAAATAAATATGAAAATAGCTAGTGTTTCAAATATTATATATAATTAAATATATAAATGAATAAGAAAAAGAAAATAAAAAAATAGAATATATAATTAAATCTAGATATATTTTAGGTTTAAGTCTTTAGGATTATGGTTTTTAGGTTTAATAAGAAAAATCAAATGTTCTAAAATGTCCACATTGTATCACATGGCTATTTTGGATCTGGAGGAGAGAATGGCATGTCCTTGCACTCAGTGCAAGTATCAAATTTATTGGAAATGATGGATTTGTACTGCACATGTTAGAGAATATGGATCCTTTGATAAAAGTCGACTACAAAACCTATGCTACCATTCGCATGGTCCCCCTGGTGAGTAGGTGGACCTAAACGACATTGCACCGGTAACCTCTCATGGACAGAAGAGAACAGAAAGGGAGATAGACGTACAAGATACTAATAGCATTACATAGAATGAACAGATGGAAGAAATGCTCAAAGAATTTTATGATATGGACAAAGATCATGATGGTGGAGAAGATGTTGTGAGTTTCATGGACATAACAATATTTCCATGATCGGAAGCCGATGAAGAAAACAAAAACATGAGAAGACTAGCTCGTTTACCACTGTACAATGGAGCAAAGATATCTGTACTACATGCGTCACTCGTGATGCTCAATCTGCAATCCATTTATGGATGGTCAGATAGTAGTGTCTCTGAATTGTTCAAGTAAGTGGATTTGAAATAAACTTTTATTTTTGTATCAAAATAACTTTATTTACTAATATCATTCTAATTGCTTATTACATGCTTCTTAAAGATTAATTTTTGCCAGAGGGCAATGACATGCCTCCAACATGTGGAGATGCAAAACAACTTTTACAATCCATTAGAATGGACTACATTAAGATTCATGCTTGTCTGAATGATTGCATCCTCTTTTAGAACGAGTATGAGCATCTGCACATATGTCCAAAGTGTGGAGCAAATAGGTTTAGAAAGGCTTACCAAAGCTTGTATGGTTAGATCCTCAAGAGTGGGATATGATTCGGGATGAGCAGCAGTAGACTCCTGACCGATATCACCAGTAGCTAGATATCGTAGCCACACATCTAGATACAGTCAGACCATCACATTTGGGCAATGACAGATATGACACTATGCATCATAAATTTGTAAGTATCTGTTGTCAGGATCTTGCTCACGCGCAAACAGAGGTTACGAATGTAGAAAACACACAGAAGAATAGAGACAACAAGAGACGAGACCGAACGCAAGATTGGGTGCAATCTCCCCCCCATGCACTCTGTTTCGACAATCCACAAAGTGCATGTATTTATAGGACTTTTTGATTACGTCAAAAAGAGTGCTTACATGAGAGCGGCTTCGAAAAGCAAGCGTGAAACTAAAAGTTGGTAACTTTTACAGAAAGCCATTGCTTTCAATAACAGAAACTGCGGTCTACAACGACCCTTATTCTAACCATTAATTTTCTAACTGTTTCTAACAATAGAACCTTCTACGCATAATAATTATTCGGATTATTGATATCCGCCCTTTCATGCTTTGCACGCTCATCACAAACCTTCAGCTGCTATATCAAAAACATCAAAAACACATTAATACATTAATAATATAACACTTTAACAATGCATTGTTCAATAATAATTTAACATTCCAACAATGCATTGTTCAACATATTCCATGTTACAGTCCAACAATGCATTGGCCAACATAATCCATGTTACACTCCAACAATGCATTGTTCAACATATTCCATGTTACAATCCAACAATGCATTGGCCAACATATTCCATGTTACACTCCAACAATGCATTGTTCAACATATTCCATGTTTACAATCCAACAATGCATTCGCCAACATATTCCATGTTACAATCCAATAATGCATTGTTCAACATATTCCATAAGTTATAACATGCCCCTCAGTTGAAAAAGCAACTGACCTCAGTTGATAAAATAATAAACATGGATGGCCAGTCACATGTTTCATCACTGAATAAAAAAAATGGGCATGTGCCATGTACATACACATGCATGGAAATGTTCATGGAGCTGTTACATTAATGTGTTTGTGTATGATATGCAGAAATTAAGTGGTCATAATGAGGTGTTAATTGTGTTTTATGTATCCATTGACATTCTTCTGTTTGTGTATGATATGCAGAAATTAAGTGGTCATAATGAGGTGTTAATTGTGTTTTATGTATCCATTGACATTCTTCAATAGAGTGATTTTTGTACTTAACCAAATAGCGATGATATTGAGTACCTGTGCGTGTAGTAGTGACATCATGATCAATGATTTTTTCAGGAACTAAGATTTCAGATTGTTCTTCAATTAAAGGAGGGTCATCAAGAAGTGGAGCAAGTGGTAAAGTTCCTTTAAATGGTTTAAGTAAACTAATATGAAAAGAGTTATGAATAGTCCAATGGGATGGAATATCTAGTCTAAATGAATTATCATTAATTTTTTCTATAATGCGAAACGGGCCATAATAGCATGGTGCAAGTTTAATTTTAGGATGTTGCAAAATATTTTTGAGACATCTTTTAATGATATGCAACCATACAAAATCATTTTCCTTGAATTCTTTGGCTAATCGTTTAGTATTGATATTACGTGTATATTGCTCTTGACTTTTTCTAATGTGCTTGTGAACATCATGAAGTATAGAAACGTGAACTTGAGCAATAGAATCAGCCATCAGAATGTCGGTTTGGGTGAGGGACATGGGAGTGGGAAGCTTTTTACCAAAAACAATTTCAAAAGGTGCACGACCTGTAGTGGTGTGTGCAGTGTTATTGTAAGCAAATTGAAGCAATGGCAACTTTTCATCCCAGTTACTAGGATTATATAATGAATAACAACGCAATAAATCAAGAATAGTACTGTTTGTAGCCTCACTTTGTCCATTACTTTTAGGATGAAATGTAGAACTAAAATCTATTTTAGAACCAAAATGTTGAAATAAGGCAACCCAAAAATGATTACAAAATCTAACATCACGATCAGATAACATTACTTTAGGAAATCCATGATGTGGGAAAATGCATTTAATGAATAATTTTGCAGCTTGAGGTGCAGTCAAAGTTTTTCTACACGGAATGAAATATGCATATTTACTAAACCTATCAACTATTGTCCAAATCATATCATTATGTGATGAAGTGATGGGAAGACTGGTGATAAAATCCATAGAAATTTGTTCCCATGGTTCATTTGGAATGGAAAGTGGCATTAATAATCCAAATGGTTTACCATGATGACGTTTGACACGCTGACAAACAATGCATTGAGAAACATAATGTGCAATATCTTTTTCCATGTGTGGCAAAAGAAGAAATCCTTGCAAGCAGAAATGGTGCTTTGTATGCCTCTATGACCCATGTAAGATGGTTCATGCATTTCTTTAATGACAAAATCTTTAAAAGCTTGGGTTATGCACAATCTATGTTGAAAATAGAGAAAACCATTATGAAATGTATAATGTTCATCAGATAAAGATGCACCATTGTTGAAGTCATGCCATGCACGTGAAAAATACAAATCAGATGCATAAGTGGAAACCATTTCTTGAAAAGAATGAATTTGGATGGTAGAAATATTATTCAAAACAACAGAATGCAAAGGAAAACGGCTAAGAGCATCTGCTACAACATTAGCTTTACCAGGCTGATATTGTATCATGGGTTGGAAATTTTTGAATGAATGATGCCCATTTAAGATGCCTATCTAAAATTAAGGTCTGATTTAATAAATGCTTAATTGCCTGTTGATCGGTTTTGATTAAGACCTCAGAGCCCATAAGATAGTGTTTCCAAATTCGCAAAGCATGCACAACTGCTAACAATTCTTTATCATACATACTATAATTCTGTTATGAGGGCTTAAGCTTCCTACTCTCAAATGCAATGGGATGGTCATTTTGCATTAAAACAACACCTATTCCTGAACCACTAGCATCAGTAACGACATGAAAGGGTTGTGAAAAATCACGTAACTGTAAAACAGGTACATGTGAAAGTGCATGTTTCAGTTTTTCAAAGGACTATTGTTGGGTAAGTCCCCATGCAAATTTTATTTTCTTTTTCAACAACAAGGTAAGAGGCAATGCTAAGTAAGAAAAATTTTGAACAAACTTCCTATAGAAACTAGCCAACCCAAGAAAAGAACGAACATCATTGACTGATTGTGATGTAGGCCATTCTACTATAACTCTAATATTTTTCGGATCCACATGCACACCTTCACTTGAAATAATATGTCCTAAATATTCTAGCTTACGCTGAAAGAAGTAACTCTTTTCAGGATTAGCATAAAGTGTGTTCTCTCATAACAAATGAAAAATTGTTTCAAGATGCTTTTCATGTTCACTATCATTCTTACTGTAAACAAGTATATCATCAAAGAATACAAGAACAAAAGCTTGGTAGTCAAGAAAAATATTGTTTATCATTCGTGAAAATGTAGCAGGGGCATTAGTAAGTCGAAAGGGCATTACCATAAATTCATAATGGCCAGTTTGAGTTCTAAATGCAGTCTTGAAAATATCACTTTGTGTCATACGAATCTGATGGTAACCTGATTTAAGATCAATTTTACTAAAGACACAAGCTCCTCGTAACTTATCTAAGAGATCATCTATTCGTGGAATAGGGTATCTATTCTTTATTGTGATCTTGTTAAGGGATCTATAATCAATGCACATTCGATAAGTTTTATTCTTCTTCTCTACTAAGAGAACTGGTGCTCCAAATGGGGAAGAACTAGGCCTTATAAGTCCTTTCTATAGTAGGTCTTTTACTTGGTTTTCTATTTCCTTTTGATGTAGTGGGCCATGTCTATAAGGTGCTTTATGAGGAGGAGAACTATCAGGGACTAAATCTATGCTATGATCAAAGGATCCTCGAGAGGGTGGTAGTTCAGAGGGATACTCAGACATAAAACAATCCTTATAAGTACTCATGAAAGGTTTATATGCATCAGGAAGTGTATGAGTATAATCATTGATGACATTGACAAAAACAATGCATGAATTGAATCCTTTCCTAAATGCACGCTTTACTTGAGTGTGACTAATCAATGGAAACGAGTGAAAATCATGTCGTGCAAACAAAGTAATGACTTGACCTTTAAATTCAAAGGTATGCGTATGGTAATCAATACGTGGGTTATAATGGTGACGAAAAGGCATACCTAGTATAACATCATAAGATTGCAAAGGTGCAATTAAAAATGTTCGTGAATCAACATATGAGCCTATGCTAATTGTAACATCTTGCACTTCTTGTGTTACATTATAACGACTACCTTGAAATGCAGCTTTCACTTTATACAAGGAAGGAAACATTTGTAATTTAAGTTCTTGTACTAATAAATGTGAAATGAAGTCATGTGAACTACCATCGTCATGTAGAATTTTAACTAGTTTGTTATTTATTGTAGCCTGCATGCAAAGTAGAGAGTGAAGAGAGATATCGTTACCCAAGGTACTTAAGTCCTTCTCCAATGATTCCTCTGTCCAAACAGGAGGAATTTCTTCATTATGGACCTCCATGTTATGCAATTGAGCTGTAGCCAATTTCATGTGAAGAGGTCGCAATCTGCACCTTATTTTTGTATGTCCAGGTTTACCACAATTCTAGCAAGTGATTCATGGTTGCTTCTGTTGGGCATCCACCACTGAAGTTTGAAGGGTAGGTGGTTTGGTTGGTTGGAGAGATGAAGCAACAGGTGGAGTTGAGTAATTGGATTGTGGAGGACGAGGAAAACTAGGGTAAGATGGGGCATTAAAAGTACGCTTCATAGGAAATGTAGGTTTAACATAAAGTGGTCGTTGGCGTGGTTGTTGGAGACAGATTGACTTGGTTATGGACTGGAATTCTTTTTCTGCATCATAGGCGAAAGATATAGCCTCATTGAGGGTTGTAGGTCGTAGGGTGTGAAGCTTAGCTTGGAGACCCACCTCCAAACCATCTTCATATTTCTGCTGCAAGATATCCTCCGGTACTTCTTCAAGCATTCGAACAAGTAGTAAATTTTGCCAGAACCGCTTAGTGTAAGTAGTAACCGTATCACCCTCCTTCCATGTAAGGGTCCTCCATGCACGTCGAACATGCAAATGGTATTGAGGAGGAAGAAAAGAATCCTTCATTTTCTCTTGGAAAGCCTTCCATGTTGTTGGACGCTCCGCACTGTGCTGCAGGACATTCCACCAGAGTTGAGCTTTACCTACTAAATAGTTAGTGGCAAATTTAACTTTTTCACTTTCACCATACATGTTGTCAGTATAAAAATCATCAAACTGTGACAACCAAGAAAGGACTAAAGGCCCATCCTTTCGGCCATCAAATCGTAGAATGTCACATACTCCTAGTAGGAGATGGTTGAACCACACCCTAAGAGAGAGGATTAGGAAGTAATCCTCAACCATGGCTTTTGGGGCAAGTGGTTAGCCCATCGCACTCCTAACCGGGAGGTTGTGAGTTCAATTCCCAACATTGGTATCAGAGCCTAGTTGAGAAATTGGGCGAGACGGAGGTTCGCGCCTCATCCGTGGGCACTTGGAAAAAGCGCTTATTTGTGGTGAGTGTGAAACTAGCCTTGGATGAAGGCGCATGGGCATTTGGGCACCCACGGAGGGTGGGATAGGTCCAAATTTGGTCCATGTGCTGGAGTTTGAGGTTGGTGGAAGCACTCATGCATGGAAAGTGGGTCCAAGAGTTAGAAGGGTCCACAAGTTAGCATTGAGGACAATGCTCAGTCTAAGGGGGAAGGAATGTCACATACTCCTAGTAGGAGATGGTTGAACCACACCCTAAGAGAGAGGATTAGGAAGTAATCCTCAACCATGGCTTTTGGGGCAAGTGGTTAGCCCATCGCACTCCTAACCGGGAGGTTGTGAGTTCGATTCCCAACATAGAAACTGATAGTTTCTAGTACCAATCTTTGAATGAGTAACATTAGATTGGGCAGAAACAATAGCTTTTACTACTCTCGTAAGGTTGACAGCTTGTATCTTTTGGAGGACTTCATCACATTGTTGGATCTCATTTTGAGCTCCTCGAAGCTCATGCCGCAAGAGCTCTAGTTGTTGTTCAAGTGTTGCCTCAGATAGAGGTGAATTATTGTAATCCCCTGTGGTGCTCTTGGACCCTTAAGCTAGTGCTTTCCTCTTGGGATGTACCCTCAGGGAATGTACCCTAGCCAAAAAGTACCCTGTCTGGATGTACCCTGGTGTACCCTCAGAAGTGTACCCTGAGAAGTGTACCCTGGTGTACCCTGAGAAGTGTACAATGAGAAGTGTACCCTGAGACACGCCGCGTCGCATCGCACCGTGTCGCCTTGAAAATTGCAAGTTATGTTAAATTTAAGGAGAGAGAACTTCAGTATCAACACCAAGAGATGGAAGAGTGGTTAAAGTACCCCTTTGAAAGTAGGAGGTTGTGGGTTCAAATCCTCCTACCTTAGGGAATCTAAACCTCTCTATTGCCACTGAAAATTAAAATTGCCTCGCGCGTAGCCAACGGCTGCCAATGGTCGCCAAGGGAGCCTTGGGTGCCAATGTTGCCAATGTATTGCCTAAGTTATTGCCTAAGTTCTTTGCCTTAGTCGACGCCTTAGTTGACGCCTTGGAGTAAATGTAGGTGTAAACGTAGGTGAAAACATAGGTGAAAACATAGGTGAAAACATAGGTGAAAACGTAGGTTCTGGTTCTGGAACAAGAACATAAATAGAAACAGAAACCGGAACCGGAACCGGAGATGGAAACGGAAATGGAAACCCTCCGTATTGACATGTGCAGAGCTCTGATACCACTGTTGTCAGGATCTTTCTCACGCGCAAACAGAGGTTACGAATGCAGAAGACACACAGAAGAATAGAGACAAAAAGAGACGAGACTGAATGCAAGATTGGGTGCAATCTCCCCCCATGCACTCTGTTTCGACAATCAACAGAGTGCATGTATTTATAGGACTTTTGATTACGTCGAAAAGAGTGGTTACATGAGAGCGGCTTCGAAAAGCAAGCTGAAACTAAAAGTTGGTAACTTTTACAAAAAGCCATTGCTTTCAATAACAGAAACTGCGGTCTACAATGACCCTTATTCTAACCAGTACTTTTCTAATTGTTTCTAACAATAGAACCTTCTACGCATAATAATTATTTGGATTATTGATATCTGCCCTTTCACGCTTTGCACGCTCCTCACGAACCTTCAGGTGCTATATCAAAAACATCAAAAACACATTAATACATTAATAATATAACACTTTAACAATGCATTGTTCAATAATAATTTAACATTCCAACAATGCATTGTTCAACATATTCCATGTTACAGTCCAACAATGCATTGGCCAACATATTCCATGTTACAATCCAACAATGCATTGTTCAACATATTCCATGTTACAATCGAACAATGCATTGGCCAACATATTCCATGTTACACTCCAACAATGCATTGTTCAACATATTCGATGTTTACAATCCAACAATGCATTGGCCAACATATTCCATGTTACAATCCAACAATGCATTGTTCAACATATTCCATAAGTTATAACAGTATCATTTGGTTTATTGACTTTGTTTGTGTTAAGCATGTCATGTATGTTCATCTAACGTTTTGTATATTTGTTGCAAGAGTTGGCAATGGATCATCCTCCAACACAAACAGAGGAGGCTCATGGATATCATCATGGATTGATTGCACTATTGGAGGACTTGGAGGGATGCGGTGTGCTCGTTTCATGGGAGCATCTTGATGAGGTGATGAATTTAGAAACTTGGTTTTTACTTGTTGTTTGTAAATATCATGTTAATTTATCTCATTTCATCAATGTTCTTTGTTGCAAGACTGTTGATATAGATGTTTCGATCCTTATGAGAATGTGTATGGCAGTGGTATGCCACAATTTTGTATCTGGATCATATATGGCAGTGGTGCACCAGAATTTTGTATTTGATTCTTATATGGCAGTGCTTTGCCACATTTTGTATTTGCCTCATATATGATAGTGGTTTTCCACTCTCTTGTACATGATTCATTTATGAAATATATAACATTTTTTGTACATGGTTCATGGTTCATTCTGCTCATCTCTTTTGTGTCTCATAGATTTTGTTTTATGAAATCATGTTTTGGTTTATCAAGTCAAACTTTAAGTTTGATAAGATCAATCACACCACATTAAATGGTTAAAAATATTTGAGTAAGATTAGTTGTGATGTATCTAAGGACCTCAGTCCTTGCTCTCATAAATTGGTACCATAGTTTGTAACTGATGAAGGGCATTAAAAAGAACATACAAGGTGAGAAAGTATAGAGACATAGTTATGAACCCACTAGTATGGGACGGTGAGTACTAAATCTTGTTGAATACTTTTTCTTGATGGCCAAAAGAAAAAGGAACTCATGATCCAATGGAATACATCAGGAAGATAATTTCTAGGAATAGGCATCTTCTTTAATTATCCTCTCAAAGGGAAGAATAATTCTTCCAACAAGATACTAAAGGTTCCATCTCTCAATAAACATCATAGAGAGCTAGAAATAAAGAGAGCATCAACTTCTTGGATTTTGAAGGTAAACTCCAAAAGATGAAGCTCTAAAAACTTCATCCAAAAGTATAACTTGAAATTCAAGGAACATAAAATATGATCTTAGGCCAAGCTTGAAAGAAAGCTCAGAAAGATCACCTCTTGAATACTTGATAACTCAAGTCAACAAGAAGAAAAAGAAAGATATAGTTATGATGTCAACATAGGACATCTTAAAATAGATCTAGAATATAAAAGGATGAAACTCTAGAAGGATTAAGAAGACCTTTCATGCTTGAGATCCAACTAAAGATCCATAAGGATTAACTATTGAAAAAATGGTTGGAATAGTCTATTTCTACTTGTGACCTTAAAGATAACACGACCTTTTACATGATGAGTTCCCATCTTGGGATGTATTTATAAAGATCTTAATCTTTTTGGAAGAACAAGTAAAATAGATTTCAACCAACTAGATTCTTCAATAAGTGGATTGATACCTAGGGGTTCTAATCCATTAAAGTGGATTCTCAAAACTACATAAAGTTTTGAAAGAATATTGTACCCACTTCAAATTATCTCCAAATTGAAGAGAATATTATATCCTCTTAAAACTAGATAGGTAATCCACATATACCATTCTAATGATTGGGAAGGGATTAAAAAAATAGATTCCCCTCTATTTTGAAGGCAAATCATAAACAAGAAAATCCACCCATTTTACTAAGCCTAAGGGTACATAGTATGTGTACATATAACAAGAAGTGATTTTGGTAGGGATTATAAAAGCTTCATTTTCCTTTTAGAACAAGATGGATTTTGACTTGATAGCTGAATCTGATAAGGAAAGTCTTAAGAAGTATTCATTTATTTTTCTTTGTTCATGCACAAGTGGTGCATAGAAATGGACCAAGATAGCAATCTAGTTGAAGAAACTTTGTATCCACCTTATTCACATGTTTGGGATATGGAAGATCGGATGACACATAGCTTAAACAAGGAAATAGGTAGGGACATTCTATTCCACCCTTTTTCTTTCCATACTTTGACTATTGAAATAGTTCTTTTTTCATGTGCAAAACCAAATGGAGCTTTGAATGATTGGGGCGGGGATCATACCACATGGATTTTCCACATGGATTTTCCTCTTTTAAGATTCAGTGGGGATAGAATCCCCCCTTCTGAATAAAGAGGTGAATTAGAGAGATGAAGGCCATGATCCTTGAGATTGACCATGGGGCACGGGGGAATACCCCAAGATTGGAATCTCCTTTTCCAGTTGTTGGTTTTTGAAGCCCACAATCAATATAGAGATAACGTAGAGAGAGAGAGAGAGAAACAAAATAGAGACAATATTACACAAGATATGGCAAAGCAACAAGAAAGATCCACAAAAAACTCTATTACACAAAGGATAAACATACAAAAGTCTTATAGATCTCTAATAGAAGGTAGAGCCAAGAAGCTTTATGGTACATGTAAAATTATGCTACCTTAGGTAGCTCTTTTATATTTTCTTGATGGCTTGAAAAAGCTAGGTAGAAAAGGTACGAAAGAATCCCAAAAAGAAGCCTTCCCAAATTCATGTCGTAATTCATGAGGGCTAGTTTTTAGGGATTTTTAAAATTTTTTATTACTCATGTTTAATATGAGCCACTGGATTAAATTGCTTAAGATTTTGACATGTGACATACTATTTTGACTTTTATTAACCTCTTTAATTTGGATCTAAAATAGGGTTCAACTTTTCTTCATCAATTTGCTTCTCATTTGTGAGACAACAAACTAAATATTTGGCCGAGTAATACATAAGTAAATAAAGCATCTAACAGCCTACTGATAGAGAACAACATCAAATGCATCTCCAACATCATGAAGACTCAATCATAAACCTATCTCCATAGGAGTGGCAATAGGTTTACAGTCTTCAAGGCCAAAATGCTTCAATAATGTGTCAATATATTTCGTTTGACACAAAGCCATTCCACCATCAACGTGCATAAATTGAATGCCCAAATAATGATGCAAATGCCCCAAATCAGACATCTCAAATGAGGCATGTAAATCAGCCTTGAAATTAGTAATATGCTTCTCATGAGGACTAGTGAGCAGCATGTCATCAACATACACCACAATGATCAGAAGCACATCATTAGCATGCTTAACATATAAGGTGCTTTCAGTTGGATTGTTCTCAAAACCATGTGCAATCAGATAGGCATGTATCTTTTCATACCAAGCACATGGTGCTTGCTTTAAACCATATAATGCCTTCTTTAATTTGCACACTTGGTTTTCATGGCCTATCTTTAATAAAACATATAGTCATCTAGTTAACTATAGATGTAAGTTCAACCACATTTGGAAAACCTATGAAATGTGTGTTCATACGGCCCCGTGCACTATGTTTTTTGCATAATCTATAGCCTCTATGTAGAGTGCTATGTGTGGTTTCTGGAGCTCAATTTTCTACTTCAAGGGTATCGTCATGGAGCTCTCGGGAAGGAGAGTCCACTGTGGTGCATCACCATCAGAATAATTCATCTCTAGCCATAGACATGCACATTGATGGAAATGTTGTAGTTAGAGGACTACAGAAGCACATGAAGAGTGTAAGATATGCTCAATACTCCACCCTCAAGTGACCATAAATGATCCATGGTGATCTAAAGTTGTAAGGCCCCCCTTATGAGGAGAAGCCATTGTGAGATCCCGAACATTTGTGGAACCCTAACTTCTAAGTTAGATGAGGTCTATGTGTGACCGTTGATGGCTATAGATGATCTTTCTGAGCCTAGCCATTAGAAGTTTGGGATCTCACAATGGCTAGGCTCAGATACTGATCTTCTACATGCTTGGAAACATAGAAATGTAGATGCAGTTTGTACTCTAGTTACAAGTACTTCTAAGTAGTGTTCTCACTCTCATTCACCATACTACCAAGACATGTGAAGCATGGAACATATTGAAAAATCAATATGAAAGTCGTAATCGGACACGGATTCAGAACTTGGAGAATCAGCTAGCAACAGAAGGGTTTGCTAATGGGGATACTATAGAGGATCACTCGCATAGAGAACCTATGAGATCAAATGGTGGGAGTAGGTGTTCAAAAGTCAAGTGAGGAGCTAGCTTAGCATTGTGTTTGAATTCCACCTAAGCTTGATGTTTTGGTAACTGCTCTTAATACAAAGCAGACTCTTCAAAAGATGGAGACAAAAAGAAGAATGACAAAAAGAAGTTCAAGGGAGAGTGTTTCCACTGCAAGAAGAAAGGACAGAGAATCCAAAACTGCCACATCAAGAACGCAGAAGAGAAGAGTGACTCTTCAAAAGGTGGCAAGGGCAAGGAATCTGCCAACATAGCAGAAATAGAGCTTGAGTTATTTGTTATGATATAGGAGGTGTGCTCCTCGACTGAAGATTCAAGAAAAGATGACTCTTGGGTGTTGGATAATCATGCATCTCATCACATGACGAGCAGAAAAGACCTTTATAGTTCTTACCACCTCTAAAGGAACCCATCACAGTAAAGGTAGGGAATAATGCAAGATGTCTTGTAGAGGGCGAAGGTACAATTTCTTTCATTGACTCTAATGGCGATGTCAGAAAGCTTTCAAATTTGTTTTATGTTCCAAAAATCAAACAAAATCTACTTTTAATAGCTTCTATAACTGATCAAGTTCATCAAGTATCTTTCTGTAAGATAGGAGCTAAGATTATGTATAGTAACAAAAACATTGTTGGGACTTGGATAAGGAGGAACAACTTGTATGAGTTGTGTGCTCTTACAACCACTACAAGTGTGGGCACAAGTAAGCTATGGCATTAGAGATTCAGCCACATCAGATACCCATTACTAAAGGAGATGCATCCGTGATAAGGCTTAAGCTTTTGGTAAGTTTAAAGAATGGTTTCAGCTTGCTGAAATTGAAATAGGGAAGAAGATGAAGAAATTAAGGACAAATGGTAGTGGTGAGTTCACATCAACAAAGTTTGAAGATTTTTGCAAGAGTAAGGGAATCAAGCATCAACTCACAGTGGCACATAGCCCTCAATAGAACGGTGTTGTAGAACATCAGAATCAAATCATCATGGAGATGGCAAGGTGCAGGTTGAAGGGAAAAGTTTTGCCTAATCAATTCTGGGTAGAGGTTCTCAACATTGTTGTTTACATCTTGAATTGAAGCTACACCAAGGCACTTGATGGAAAGACTCCACAAGAAGCCTACACTAGTAAAAACCCTTCTATTTCCCATTTCAAAGTATTTGGAAGTGAACATTATGTACATGTTCCAAATAGGGAGAGAAACAAGCTTCAACCAAAAAGCATCAAATGTTCTTCCTAGGGTACAATGAAGATAAGAAGGCTTATACGCTTTATGAACCTGAGGCTAAGAAGTTCATGGCAAGTCGTCATGTAGTGTTTAAGGAGGAGCAGTCACATGTAGTGGATGAGGAAAAGAAAGCTTCCACTTTATAACTAGGCAAATGGGGAATCCACTATGAACCTAACCCAAGAGCTATCCCTTCTACACAAGAGAAGGAAGCAGGATCTTCAGATGATGATTCTGAAAGTCACCAACCTGTCATCACCCAAGTGGAAAATGTTGGAACATCAAGCTACACTATGCTTGAGGTGGATTTTATCTACATAAAAAAAGCTATGGTTTGGATTATGCCAAAATATCCATTGAAGCATTCTTTAACCTATGCTCATTAATTGTAATTTTTAAAAAGGATTTTTTATGGATCATTTACCATTGTAAAAGCCTAGAGTTTTACACATGTAAAAGTAGAAAAAGAGAGCTAAAATTCCACGAATTTGAGGTGGTTGAGTTGTAATCAATGAATCAATCAATCACCTAAAAGTAGATCAAATAGATCTTCACTTTTCCTAGATTGTAGGAAAGTGAATTGATTCCCTCCAACAACTAATCCCACCTTCATTTGAATTCAAAATCAACTTGTAGAAGTCATGGAGCACTTCAAGTCTATATAAAGACTTCAAATCACTTGTACATTACATGGAAGCAATATACATACACTTGTGGCCATCATTGTCTTGCTCCTTTATTTTTTTGCATCATCTTCTTCAACAATACTAAGCTTGTAGAGGTTGCTGCTCTCTCTATAGAGCTCCAAATTGGATTCTGAGCACTCATTGGAAATTTGTTAATGTGTAGTTTATATGTATAAATTTTCAAAGCATTTGGTTTGGTAGATTGAGCGAAATATCAGTCTTTCTATCTCAGGGTCTATCTTTGCACATTCCTAAAAATAGGAGGTACCACTGTTAAGTGTCAAGATCATTCCAAAAGCATATTTTGCTTTATTTTGGCACTCTTTTTCATTATATACACTCTCAACCCTATGTGTATCACTCCTCCAAAAGAATTTTTTCCAATTGTGATCATGTTGGATGCTATGAGCATTTGAAGTTGATTGTCTCATCCAAAGATAGTAATTTTTTGAGCTAGTCAATGTGCAAACCAAACTGTTTCATATCGACTCTTTCTCCTTGATGCTCCAAAGTACATAGTGCATTTTATTGCACTTATTGCATGCCTATAACGTCTATTTGAGTCTGGATAAGCTCAACGGATGGTCTTGTTTCGATTGGTTGGACCGAACTTCATCACTTCATAACTCTTTTTTCTATCTCCTACAAGCTTCTCCAAGTTCTTTCACAAAAGCCATTGCCATGTTGGGTAAGGCAACTCTATGATTCTGCAAACCCCATCCCACAATCACTAGAACAGGCTGTAGATGGACCGAGGCAATCACAAAGAATAGAGGAACAAAGATGGGCAAGCACCCATATTGTAAACACAGCCTTGATGGTTGATCTCATTCAAGATAAGAAAAGGAACCAACCAATGTGGAAGAGACACTCCACAATCCAAATTGGAGGGTTGTCATGCAAATAGAATACAACAATATCATGCAGAATGGAACTTGGGAGCTAATGGATCGACCCCCTAAGCATAAAGTCATTGGCACCAAGTCAGTTTGGAAGCTAAAGTACAAGGTGGATGGTACTCTAGAAAAGTACAAAGCAAGACTTGTTGGACATGGCTACTCATAAGTTGAAGGCATTGACTTTTGTGAATCATTTTCCTTGATTGCAAGGATGACTACTATCCGAGAAGTACTAGTTGTGGCTGCACATAAGTGTTGGCCAGTCTAGCACATGGTTGTCAAATCAACGTTCTTGAATGGAGACCTCAAGGAGGAGGTATATGTGTCTCAGTCACCAGGGCTTGAGGCTCCCCATTCAAAAAACAAGGTATGTAAGCTGAAGCAGGCATTATATGGGCTAAATCAAGACCCTAGAGCATGGTACCAGGAGATAGATAAGTATCTTTTGGATCTAGGTTTCAAAAGATGTGCTTCTCATGCTAACTTATATGTTCTAAAGAGAGGAGGGAAGACAACTGTGCTTGTACTCTATGTAGATGACCTTGTTATCACAAGAAATGATGAGGCTCTTCTTCAATTAACAAAAGATGCCGTGAATTTAGAATTTGAAATGACATACTTGGGCTTAATGCATTATTGCTTAGGCCTTGAAGTTTGGCAAGAACTAGGGAATATTTTCATCTCTCAACAAAAGTATACAAGACAGATATTGAAGGCATTCGACATGGAGGATTGTAAGGAAGTTTCTACACCTATGGAGGTCAACACAAAATTATATATTGAAGATACTTCACCTCCAGTGGATATTGGAAGATACAGGAAGTTAGTTGGAAGTCTCATCTACTTCTGCAATAGAGGACTAGATATCTCTTATGTCATTGGAGTAGTAGGTAGGTTCTCTAATAAGCCCTGCCAAACTCATTAGAAGGCAAACATGCAGATACTTAGGTATGTGAAAGGAATCACTGATTATGGTATTCTTTATGAAGAAGGATCATCTTTGGTTAGATATTGTGACTCAAATTGGGAAGGAGATATTGATTCCGAAAAATCAATTTTTGGATATCACTTTTCTTTAGGATTAGGGATTTTCTCTTGGATCAGTAAGAAGCAACCGACTGTAGCATTATCTTCTACTGAATCTGAGTACAAAGATGCATGTGTTGCAGCATGTGAAGCAGTATGGTTGAGGAGAATCCTATGGAACATAGGAATACAAGGATAGGAGGCTACAAAGTTGAAGTGTGAAAACCAAAGTTGCATGGCCATTGCAAAGAATCTTGTTTTCGATGCACATACCAAGCACATAGAAATTCAGTATCACTATGTGCGTGAGTTGATTGAAAATGGGGCCATGCAGATAAGCTATTGCCCAAGTGAAGAAAATGGAGCAGACATCTTCACCAAGGCTCTTGGGAGAGAGCAACTTCATCAACACTTTCCAAATCTTGGGATTGGACCAAGGAGGTAGTTCATCGTAGGGTGGACATTGAGGGTGGGTGTTAGATATGCTCAATACTCCACCCTCAATTGACCACAAATGATCCATGGTGCTCTAAAGCTGTAAGTCCCCCATTATGAGGAGAAGCCATTGTGAGAGCCCAGACATTTGTGGAACCCTAACTTCTAAGTAAGATGAGGTCTGTGTGTGATTGTTGATGGTTATAGATGATCTTTGTGAGCCTAGTCATTAGGTTAGGTAGGGCATAAATTTATGGGCCATTGGGTTTCCATTCAAGATGAAAATAAAGGCCTTGTGGCATTGTGTGGCTTCCCCATAGAATCTTAATGGGGGGAGTGCATAGGGGGGGTTGCCCCTTCTACGAGGTTCGAGGGGCCTATCCTCCTGGCCCATAGGACCAAGACGGTAGGACTCGCCATGGAGATATTATCGGACTGTATATTTTATCAACTATTGTGTATCTTTCGACTTTGTTTATCTATATCGAATCCCCTTGTAAAAACTATCTAAGCATGGCCCAAATTGAGCTTTACATAGTATTGTGCACTAGTAAGCCCATTATCTAGAGTTTGGCTAAATTTCCATCTATGCTCCACATTGGGAGTGCACGGGTGGATAGCACCATTGTTGTAGCAACATTATGCTCGACAATCTCAAAATTTGAGTTCTCTATCTCTTAGTCTGCATTTTTCTCTCAACTCTATCTACAAGTCTACCCCATTGTGCTATTATTTTCTTACAAAGAGCACAAATAAAACGAAGAAGAAGAAGAAGAAGAAGAAGAAGAAGAAGAAGAAGAAGAACAAGCTTGGAGAACAATACAACATTGATTGTATTACCAAGAGAATGTACAAAGATAAGTGGCCCATTATGCTTGTCGACATATATACAAGTTGAGGGGAAAAAACCTCCTAAAGAGGGAAAAAAGTGTCCCAATGCTCCTAAGTGTGTTCATAGACATCACTACCAAGATATATAACCAAAAATCACCCTTGAAAGTGATGCACTGAATAAGGACATGATACTCATCTATAAAAAAGTGCCAAGCTATGTGGAATGGAAGTAAGTTCAAAGCTTTGCAAAAAGCTTCAAACTTCTCCCTAGGTAGAGTCTTTGTGAAAAGATTTGCAACATTATCCTATATGAGCACATCAACAAAACTGATTTCTTCATTAGAGAGTCTCTCCCTTAAATGATGATAGTCCACCTCAATGTGCTTTGTGCAAACATGAAACGTAGGGTTCCTCACAAGTGCCAATACTCTCTGAGTCTTTTTAAAGATGGTGGTGGTTGTGAATGTTTCCCTATACTCATCCTCACAGTTAAAAATGTCCATAGTATGCTAACTCTTTGTCAACCAAGACATGCATGATCTACCAAGCATGAAGAAAAAACCACTAGTGGACACATGAGTGTCATAAGAACTAACCCAATCTGAGTCAAAAAAATCATGTAAATCTTGCATTATCGATCCAACCTTGGGATAAAGAAATCCAAGTATCTAGGTACCACTCATGTAGCAAAAGATGTTCTTAACTACCTACCAATGCTGGAAATCTGGCTAGTGCATAAACCTACTTGTATGAGAGACAACACGCTAAATATCACACCGAGTTATGCATAAGTAAATCAAACATCCAATAGATTGTTGATACAAAACAACATCAAATGCATATACAACATCATGAAGACTCAACCATAAATGTGTTTCCATGGGAGTGGCAATAGTTTTGTAATCTTTAAGGCCAAAATGCTGCAATAATGTATCAATGTATTTTGTTTGACACAAAGCTATTCCCCCATCAACTTGCATAAATTGAATGCCCAAATAATGATGCAAATGACCCAAATTTGATATCTCGAAAGAGGCATGCAAATCAACCTTAAACTCAAAAATATGCTTTCATTAGGACTCATGTAGAGCATGTCATCAACATATACAACAATGATCAAAAGTACATTGTCTATATGCTTAAAATATAAGGTGCTCTTAATTGGACTATTCTCAAATCCATGTGATAGCAAGTAGGCATGTATCTTTTCATAGCAAGCATGTGGTGCTTGCTTCAATCCATACAATGCCCTTTTCAACCTAAAAACTTTGTTTTCATGGCCTTTTTGCACAAACACATGAGAGTGGAATACATACACTTCTTCATGTAAATCACCATTCAGAAATGTAATTTTAATGTTTAATTAATGTCCATTTCAACCATGATGAGATGCAAAGATGCTATGAATGGTGGTCATTTAGCACATGGGAGCAAAGGTCTTGTAAAAAACAATGCCCTTCTCTTGATCACAACATTTGGTACCAAGCCTAGCCTTATACCTATCACTTGGTCCATCAAGCTTATGTTTCAGTTTGTATACCCATGTAGTACCAATGGCCTTTTTACCTTGAAGGAAATCCTAAAGACCAAGTACCATTCTTCATAATAGCATCATATTTTGGTTGCATAGAAGCCATCCATTTTTTTGAATTCCATGCTTCATCAAAAGAAATAGGGTCATTCTCATCACAAAGACTAGAGCTAGCCATTGCATAACAATCTGATGCAAAAGAAGCATTACAAGAGCCTAAACAAGTATGATATGACAAAGGTGCATCTATCTTTCTATCTCTCAAAGTTTGTATGTAAATTTGCTTAAGAAATAGAATGATTTGGATTATCACTTGAAACATGTAGGTTGAGAAATTCCCTCACTTGGAGGGGCATTTGAATTTCCATGTGTTCAAAGAGGCAATAAAGATGTCTCCTTGGTACATGAAAGTAAGCGATGAATTTCATCTTCCAGAAAAATAACATAATAATTAATGAGAATGTGTTTAGTACATGGATGATATAGACAACATCCTTTGCTTTCTGAATTGTACCCAACAAAAATACATTTCACTGCCTTATCATCCAATTTTTTGTGTTGTTGTTTAGGCACTAATGCATATGCTAGACAACCAAAGACATGAAAATGAGAAACATATGGATTGTGACCATGCCAAGCCTCATATGGAGTGATAGATTTCAATGCTTTGGTTTGATGTTCATTAAGTACATATGTTGCACACATAGCATCCTCAAACCAAAAGCTATATGGTAAAGGGTGACTTTTGATCATACACCTTGCTATTTCCATGAGAGACTTGGTCTTCCTCATAGCAACTCCATTTTTTTGAGGTGTATACAACACTATACATTGATTTTTTATCCCACCCTAAGCCATAAATGCATTAAACTCAAAAGATGTGTAGTCCCACTCAATCAAAATGGAGGGTGTCCATTTTACATGCCGAACATTTTTTAATCATAACCAAAAACTTTTGAAAACACATAAACACTTTAGAATTTGGTTTCAATTGATAAATCCATGCATGCATGGAAAAATTATCAATGAAAGTCACGAAGTATAGGTAATTCCCAAAGTGAAGGTATCTACATAGGACTATATGCATCACTATGAACAAGCTACAATTTATGTGCTTCATCGTGGACATTCTTAGAAGGTTCCTCAATTTTGGGCATAGAGGACACCATTTTTGATTTTTGTAAATGAAGCAAACTAGAAAAATTCAAATGACCAAAGCATGCATGCCAAATTTTTACATATGAAATAGCATGCGACTCATGAACTTCACATGCTCAATCATTCTAAGATTTTGCATAATCTATGAACGTATAAAACCCATGACATAAAATGCTAGAAGCGATGATAACATCACCATTCAAGAGATCATGAACTGTGCACCTATCATCAACAAATTCAACAACCAAGCCAATCTCGGCTAGTGCTAAGACTAATAATAGTTTTTTCATCATCCTTGGCACATATAAAACATCTAAAAATGTGAAAGAACTACCATCAACAATATTGAGAATGATCTTTCCAACTCCCATGATAGGATAAGAGGATTCATTAGCATATTTTAATAGTATTCCCTATAGGTTCATGCTCAAGTGAAGTGAAGAGACTACACTATGAGGTAATATGTTTGGTTGCACCATTATCAAAGTAGGAAACATTCAACTCTACTACATACATAATCTTCTCATGAAAAGATTTTCATAGTTCTAACGAGTATTACATGCCCATTATTCATTCTAAAAAAGTTTAGCAGACTCTATTTTAGGTGTAGAGGCCTTTGGAACAACCATTCTAGCCTCTTTCTTCTTTGCCTCTTTTGTAGCTAGTTAGGAAAACTCTTAATGACATGGCCATTTTCCTTATGATATTTACAAAAGCTATTTCTACTTTTTTGGTTTCTTGTCATCTTGGTTTTCCTTCTTTGATTATGCAACAATAGCATATTTTTGCTCACTTATAGATCAACTCCATTTACCTTTGCCCTTCTAACTAACTAAGAAAGCTTGATTTGCAGCACACATAATTGACATGTTCCACCTAGATTGATCTTCTTGTAGAAAAATAGAGACTAAATCAAGGCATTTGGATTGTATTTCATCATCAATCAAAGAGCAAAGGAAAAATTGTGATAAGAATCTAGAAGAACATTAAGAACAATCTACAAACTATTTGCCAAGATTTCATCAATAGAAATCAACTTCTCTTTCAAATCCTTGATCTTTATAAAAAAGGTATCCATTGAGTCTTCTCAATTTATATGCTCACTCTCCAATTGTTTTCACAATAAGCAACATGCACCTCATTTCTTTCCTAATATAGTGTTTTAAGAGTATCCCAAGCATCATTTGCTATCTTGCAAGAGCAAATGTGAGGGATAATGGCACATTTGATAGAAAAAGTGATATTCCACAAGCCTTTTTCTACCAATACATGAGGCATCATGTATGCCCACAATGGGTAATTAGAGCCATCCAACTTATCTTCAACTTCCAACATACAAAATACATAATTGCTTTCAACCATGGCTAGTGACTAAATACATTAACGCTAAAAATTGATTGTACCTCAGAAAAAACTGAGCAAAAATACCCAAGTGAGCTCCACTCGCCACGTAACAAACTTAGAGGTGCTTGTAATAGTGAATAAAAAACTATGCATATGTTTGGCACAAAAGCAAAAAATTTCATGTATAGTCACTACAATAGTGTATTTGGGGATCGAAAAGAGCTCAAATCGAAATTTTGATGCCACAAAGTGGAGTAGTTTTGAAATCCTAATCATATTGAGTATGTTCACCAATTTTCATGTGATTATGAGACTATTTTAGGAAGGGTATTGATGGTGTCCTAAAGAGAGTGGTGACTTGCCCTAATAGCTAATTTTTGGATTAAAAGGATTGTGAAAGGACATAAATAGCACAAGGAAGAGGAAGAATATTGGATAAGTGATCCATTAGGGTTATATGTGTATATACAAGCAATAGAAAAAAAACTCCTAAAGAGGGAAAAAGTGTCTCAAGGATCCTACGTATGTTTACACAAATCACTATTGAAATATACCAACACAAAAGGCAATCAACCATGACTAGGAATCTATTCTTCCTCCCTCTCTTTTCTTTCACCCCACCTATGGTAGTGCCCACATTAGAATCCTCCCTTCCTTTCTCCTACATCATCTTCTTCTCCTATCATATTTCCATAATCAAAGCATGTGGATATTGATCTCCAAAAAGTTAAAAGAGTGATCCCTAATTTGAAAATTGGATATTTTTCTTGAGAAGCATTTGGATGTTTCCCATCCCCAATCTCACTTTAATTGACAATTTGAGGAGCAAGATAACTAGTTGGGTACATGGAAGTGAGTGCCACACCAGTGGTTTATAGCCAAGTGCTCCCTTAACCTTTCACACCTACAAGTCACTCCAAAGGCACTTCCAAACACAAGAACGCATCCCATTACCCCCTTTACTTACCTTTTGGTCTTTCTAACATTAATGCACCGAAATTGATGTGTGTTCCTAATGTGGTCGAACACTTACTCCAAGAATTCCTTATCACTTATAGAAAATCAACACTATATGAACCTCAAGGAAATGGGCAAGCAAAGAGTTCTAACAAGTCCTAATGCATAATATTGACTACATAGATCAATAATGGTAGATTTGATTGGGATAAACAATGTCATCATGCATTTTGGGCCTATCAAGTACTCTACATGATCGCTCTAGGTGGAAATCCATTTAATCTTGTCAGCTTTCTGAGTTGCCCAAGGATATCAATGGACTAGAAACAAACTGTCTATGATAGTTGACAACCTAGATTAGCTATAGGAAACAACACTAAGAGTTGTACTAAGTATTTATGCTTGCTTACTTTGGTGCATACATCAAAGGTAAGCCAATGCAAGACACCCTTAAGCAACATGTAAAGAAAATAGAAAAGAGAGGACATGGACTCTGATGATATATTGCAATATAACCTAGCAATGTTGTTCAACTAGCCTCAATGGATGATGAAACAGTCCCAAATTAATAAGCTTCTATAAATTTAAGCTCTACCAAGAACCTCTCATAGAAGAAATATTGCAACGAGTGCAAAAAACGAAAGTTCAAAAAAAAGAAGAGAAGTGGATATGAGAACATGCACAAGGTGAGACTCTAACACACATACAAAAGAAGAAAATTCTATGCCAAAAATCATGTGAATGCATAGAATAACATAGAGAATTGTGCAAGGTCAGTAACCCTTCATGAAAGGTTAATGATTGATGGCCATAGTTTGGGATTCTATGAGACCTAAATCCTCCAAGTCCTTGAAAATTATCTAGATACATGTGTAGTAAGCAATGTAATTCATGTGTCACATGCTTAATGGCTTGGTGCAAACTTAAAACCTATAAATACTACTCTAATTGGAATTGGTGGAGCATAGATGTGTCATTGCAGTGAAGTTCCATTACCTTTCCACATAGTTGGCGAAACCATGAGAGTAGGATTTCTTGTATGTCATGATTAGGACTTAGTAAATGGTGTGGTTACAGGTCAATACTAGCTTCTGGATCGCTCAACATGGTTAAATTTTGCTAGAAACTTTCTAATGAAAAAGATAGGAAGTAAATGGATTAAGATTAACTTAGGGCAACCACTAGAGAATTTTTGAATCACATGCATAATCACACACAAAAAATAGATGTGATCTAATCACAAAATTATAAGCCTTCTCCAAGCACTACAACATATGAGGGGCATACTGATGTTGTCCATACCCCCCCCCCCTCGACATCAGTATGATCGGTAGAAATGCTTGGAAGGATCATGTTAGGCATACCGATGGTCACTAGACCGTCAGTATGACCGTTTGAAATTGATTGTCGATATATGTTTTCATCGTTGGTATAGGTGTCGATATGAGCGTCGGTATGAGCATCGGTAATTTCTTGGAAATTACGATGCTCATATCAACGTCTGCATTGACCCCCTATTTAAAACATATCTGGACCCGAGAGCAAAAAATCGACATTTTGTGCGTGTTTTGAATTGAGTAGTGCTTCTATCAAACTTGCACGTGCAACCTGAATTGTGACCTGCATTGTCTTGTGCACACACACTCACACACACACATATCTCTCTCTACACACACACACACTTTCTCTCTCTCTCTCTCTCTCTCCAAATCTCGCATCTTGGTAAGTGATGTCTGTACTCTTTCACCCTTTTTTTTCTCTCTGTTTTCTATTGTCTAATTTCTCTTCTCTTTGGTTTCGTCGGAATTTGAGGAGAGACGACGTTCATTAGACTTTGATGAAATTACATCGATGTAAGTGAGTGTTTTGTTCTCTATTGATAGAGAGTGAGAGTGAGAGAGAGATGAAAGAGAGAGAGAGAGAGAGAGAAAGAAAGAGATCTAGGGAGAAATTGAGAGAGAGAGAGAGATGAAAGAGATAGAGAGAGATTAAAGAGAGAAAGAAAGAGAGAGAAAGAAAGAGAGAGAAAGAGAAAGAAAGAGAGAGAAAGAGAAATAAAGAGAGAGAAAGAGAAAGAAAGAGAGAGAGAGATAGAGATACATACACACACATACTCATGTATATGCATGCATACATACACACACATATACACACATGCATACAAACATACATTCACACACATACATATACAAACAAATGCATACATTCACACACATACGTTCATACATACACATATACATACACAAACATATGCATACATACATTTACTCACATATGTACACACACATACATACACATATACATACACAAACATACACATACATACACATATACATACACAAACATATACATCGCTGACTTTATGGTTTGTTTCTTTGGTGACATTTTAGTGTCAAAAGCTCTCAGAAATCACACAATCTGGTGTCTTTCTATTGGTCTTCCACCTAGGCTTCCACTATACAATAATTCTGAATACTTAACTTCATCAACTTGACATACCTTCACAGTCAAACATAATTTTCTGAGTACACATTCCAGTTTGCAAAAATCTTTCATTCTTATGTAGTCGAAGATGATAGTTTCATAGTAAGCTATCACTTATGAAAAACTTTACACTATATATCAAGAACTGATTCTAAGTGAAAAACTTTACACTATATATCAAGAGCTGATTCTAACAGGATCAAGAAAAGTGCACCAAAATACTCATAACTATAACTAACATTCATATAGTTATGAATCAGTTAGCTTTCTTCACACAGATAGAATTCACACAATTCCTATTCCAAAAATATGTGTTTTCTATTTTCCCACACCAAAGTAAATTTTAGTAGATAGCCAGATAGAGAAAGATGTGTGCCTTACATTTCTTCCAAAGGGGATTACTTGATTGCATTTCTTCCAAAGGGGATTACTTGATTCAATTGATTCAAGAGTGAAGGTGATGCATGTGCAGCCCAAGTGGAGATAAGATGCTTGTCGCCACCTCCTTTGAGCCCACTCTAGTTTAAATAAATACACAAAATTGTCATATCTATCATTTCATAGTA
The DNA here is from genome assembly GCA_020310875.1 of Ceratopteris richardii. Lineage (NCBI taxonomy): Eukaryota > Viridiplantae > Streptophyta > Polypodiopsida > Polypodiales > Pteridaceae > Ceratopteris > Ceratopteris richardii. The sequence goes on from CM035407.1 coordinate 135,765,102, forward strand.
GAGTAAATGATGTAGCAAGTAGATTGTTGAAAGAAGACACAAACATAGGGACCATGTGGACTCTCCTTGTCCTCATTCTCTTGTAGCTAAGACACAAACATAGGGAGCATGTAGACTACTCATCCTCTTTCTATTGTATCTTCTTCATTTTAGTTCACTTGGAATTGTGTGACTTGTTATAAAAAAGGAAAAGGAAGAGCACTCAACACTCATGTTCTCGCCTTGATGGGCTCGAAAGTAATGGGCAGCCTTTGATAGTATCCCTCCATAGATGAAGAGTGTGAAGCCGTCCCAAAAACTTACATGTTCTTTAGCTCCATCAAATCAAAAACCAAAACTGATACTTTAAAGGGATTAATGTATATGAAATTTTAAAAAAACTAAAGAAGAGTAGTAGATTTCAATGCAATAGCATACTATTTTGTCCTAAAGGATGTCCCCATAAGAGCCTCTAGCCACAAACAAAGAAATAAACAATTGTGTAGGTAGCATTTTTTTCCCCTTTCTTTCAAAACTCCATCTTTGACCTACTCTTCTTTCATTATCTTGAAATTCATAATCAAAATCTTGAAGGGCTTTGGTCCATCGATTTTTTGTTCCTTCCATTTGTTTTGGATTGGAGATCAACTTGACACTCCCTTGATCAAATATAATAATGAATATACAAAAGATTTCACAACTTCTTAAGAGCGAGAGCATACAATTCCATTCCTTCTCATATATTGAATACTTATATTGACATTGCAACAATAAAAAAATCAATTGCATCTATTTCAACCATGGGTAGTTGTTTGGGATCCATTACTTTCCACATAGGAGCTATTGTTACTATCACTTTTAATTTTCTTTACATACTCTCTATTCTTCATCTCATTAGAAGGTTCTCCCTTTCCCTTTTAGTTGTTGTATCATAGATGACCTACTTTAGCATATTTTTTATGAGCCTATAATAGAATCTAGATAAACAGAGGAAGATTTATACCTCTTCCAAGCTTCATGGGTGTGCTCATTGAGGAATGACTTGCACCTTTCTTGATTCCATATGTAGGTCATCCTTGGATATGATATATCCTTGGGTATGCGACTCCAATTTTGAAAAAAATGCACTTTAATTCTTTGCCATAAAGTGATCGTTAACATCTATAATTTTTTCTAAAATGTTCCAAACGTTCTTCCTTGGTTGAACTATAAACAAGAGTATGATATAAAAGGTCTATTATAAAATTTCATAAACCGAGCTTTAAGATCTTATCCGTGAATATTCACAAATGTTTCCTAGGCATTGTTGACTCCAAAGAGCATCACCAAGTATCCATAATGCCCACATGTAATAAAGTAAGTCTATGATCTAAGGGTCTAGTCGATTCAGAAGGATCTGAAATTGGACATTGATTGGTCACCCGTGTGAATGACCAAAGATCTCGAGTCTAGACTTACTAGGAGGTGAACAAGTGATCCACTTAGCTTAGTGCTTAAGTCTCAAGGATGTGAAGGAGGAGGTCTTGGGTTGCCCATGGGGAGAGTATTTTGCCCAAAGAGATCTAGAGCCTTCTAGAAGCATCCACATGAGTTAACTCGAGTTAACTGGAACACTTGGCACACATGCAATTACATGGCTGCACATGAATGGTTAGTATCCACCTGCCCAAGAAGGCAGTACCCTGGAGAGAGCTATATATAGAGGCATTTGTTTGGGAGGAGAGTCTCCTCTCTAGCACGAGGTGGTCATAATCTTGCATTGGTATTACAACCAAGCTCTCATGGTGACCTTGGGGGACATCATCACCTTCTTCATAAGTTCTCATGAGATCTTGCTAATCGAACTTCTGCATATCCTTCTCTCTATCTCAATGTGCGAGCCCCTTCCCTATTGGATCATCTATAACCATGTCCATGGCGGCAAAATGAAGAGACATTAGGCCGCGAGAGGCATGTATTGAACCCGCAACATCAAGATTAATGATATTTCTCTTACCCATGCGAGTAGCTACATTCACATACTTGAAATTTTTTTATATGATATATCTGTCGGCACTGTAGCTTCTTTGTAAATCAAAGTAAAATAGTGATTCTCTGAGGTGGAGGCAAACAGGGCTCGATCCTATGACTCTAAGGTGGAGACAAATGGGGCTTGATCCTATGACGCCATCCAGCAGGCGTGGTTTAGCAGATGTGCCTTGTATTCCTAGGTAGATGGCCATGGTTCAAGTCTTGCCTAGGGTTGGATGCCTTAGAGTTCCCCAAGATGGGTGCCTCTACCTTACGAGGTCGGGTGTGTGCGTGTCTTTCCAATTCATTGTACTCTCAAAAAAGAAACAAAAGAAGACATCTCTTCTATCCATGAGACCAAAGTATGCTGGTGATATTGTTCTTCAAGATTCTAATGATAGCTCATTACTATAGTGCTGCACACAAGCAAACGGAAAAGATATCCAAGGGGTGGTAGCAAGTTTATGCACATTAATGGTTATATCTTTTTAAAAAGCTAGCAAGTAGAATGTTTGTGCATGGATGATTGGGAACATGCATTTTTCAAGCTCAAGAGTTTCTTGATTTAAGTTTGGTGCATCAAATGAGAATGCCAACATGCGCATGCACTTACATGCAATTGCATGCAAGAACAGGCATTTGCATATGCATGATTGTTTGTTAAGTGGTTGAATACTTATACTTTCATTACCTCCTTTTTCTAACTCAACTTAGATAGCTAGGGAAAATATCAAACTAGGTAGTTGCAAGGCTCTTGGCTTCCATGCAACTCAAATAGCTAGTTTGTTTTTTTCCAATCGTGATACCTAGGCATCACAAATTAGGAGTCTTGATTAGGAAAAGTAGGCCCTTCAAAAGTCAAGTGTTCAATTTTCTTGCTCATGGGAATGGCAAGAAAATAGGACTACTTGAAAATTTCCATGATGACCCTAAGTTTAGGAGAGAACTTAGAGAATCCTAACGACAAGCCTAGATGTAGTCATTAGCTTGGATTTGGGAAATCATGCATCCAAGTAGAATAATAAAAGTTTCCTTAGATACTTGAGCACTTTCTAATGAACACTCTTATTCGATTTTATCCCCAGACGTGATCAAAATCAAGTAAAGCTAAATGGAACTTACACTAATTGAGCTTTTAAAGTTCAAAAGATAGTTGTTATATTCCATAAGTGGAATCCCTAGTAAGGATGCAAAGTGCCAAGAAGAAATATGAAATTTTTGTGAGTTCTCACTTGATTCCATCCCAAGGATTGTTGGAAATCAAATATTGAACCTTAGCATCAATTGAAGCTTAACCTTCACTAGATGGATGCCATGTTCCATGATTGCATCTCTAATACAGATGCAAGTCTTAAGAAAAGGGGAAAACTTGAAAGAACTCTTCCTAGAGAGTTATTCTTGGTTTTGTAAGCTAATTGTAGCTTAATAAAAAACCTTAGTCAAAGTGGTCTTTAGGAATCAGGATACTTCCTAAAGATAAGCCAATAAAGGAAATAGTCTAGTTAATCATTTCATTGGTTAAAAAGAAAAATCTTTTGGACAAGCAATAAAGCTTTAAGTCTTGATCTTGTCCAAAAGTCAAGAATTTATTTTGAAGATCATGCCAGTAAAGCAAAAGATTCCAAGATGAATCGTTGTCTTAGTATTACTTGATTCCTTGACAGAAGTCTAAAGTTCTTGAAAGAAAAATATCTTCCAAGATGTGAGACTCGAATCTTTCAAGTGAGTTTAATAGCAAGTAGTTCCCAACAACTCCCAAACCACCAGTATTGGTACTTAAGTCCAAATATTGATATAAACTAAAGGTATATCAAAGATTCTTAGCTTTGGAATCTGAGAGGCATCAATGTATGCTTGGACTTAAGTTCAGGGAAAGATCTCTAAAATCCTACGAGTAAGTAAAGAAGTTTTTGATAGTTCAAGAGATCTTAAAGGTAAAGACTAAGTCTTTATTCTAGTTGCAAAGTCAACGACTTGATCAAGCTTGGCCATGATTGTCCAAGAACTTGCAATTGGAACTACTCTAAAGTTTGCCCAAGTATTGGCCATAAATTTCCTATTGGGAATTATTCACTCAGGTTCCATTTATCCAATGGAAAATTGTGAAAAGAGTAAGTTGTTCCAAGTCTGAATAGAGTGAAGAAATTCCAAGAATGTAGTCTTCAACCATGAAGATGGTATTTAAGTCTATGGAAGGTAAAACATAATGTCTTCCTATCCTTAAAGGGATTTTGGTACAAATACAAAAAGCATGAGTGGATGCTTAGAGTCAAGCAGTAGAGAGATTCCTATAAAGTCTTAGCTGAGGTAGGTACCTAAAGCATCAATAAAGAAGGAATCTAAAAACAAGAAGTCAAAAGCTCTTATCACTACAAATTGGTCAAGAATAAACCAATTGAACTTGAATCTGTGAAAAATTCAAGAACTTGGAATTTTGATTGGTTTTCACTTGAAAACCCTAGCCGAGAACAATAAATATTCTTTCAAGAGGTTTTCAAGTTTCCAAGGCAAAGCACATGATTGTGAGACAATCATATGAAGGAATCAAAACCTAGAATATCAAGTTAGAGGTAATGCCTGAAACTTCAAAATTGTTTTAAAGAGTTGAAGTGAAAAGGTACTCTATCAAGATATGTTTAGAGTTTAGGATAAGTATCACTCACACATCAATGTGAATATAAAATAGGGTGGCATGGGACACTAGATTTTATACTCACATTGATGTAGGAAAGATGGTATGGGACATCAGACTGTGGGATGATAATTATTTTTTAGTCCTAGACTGGATCTTGAAGATAGATTTGATCCTCAAGAGAATTAAAACTTCAAAGAAGGAGTTTAAATTCAAGGAGGATAAAAGTAGTATCTCAAGATATTCCAAGGTAACTTCAAGATCAAGGAAATAGAAGATATGAAGTAACTTCCAAGATCTTCTTGGAACACTTCAAAATAAAGTGTTGTTGATTCAAAAATACTTGATAAAATTTTTGAAGAAGTGGATTTTGATATTGAAAAGATCCTTTCAACTAAGGAACAGACAGATTAAGTCAAGCAAAAAGTTCCTAGCGTAACTTGGTAAATTCAATCCTCTAACTTGAAGAAATGCACAAGAATTGTATTCGCACTAAGGAGTCAAAAAGATTTAATATAGGCATGAACTTAATCTCAAGTGAAACATTACTTAAGTAAAAACTCATCAATAGAACCTTAGTGGGTCAACACATTGATGTTGGTTACCACAATAGTATCTTGTGGTTGGATGATGTTTTAGATTTGCTCTGAATCTTTTTGAGAATCCAACTTATTTTTCTTAAAGATAGAAAAAATTCATCAATACCCTGTTGAAATAGATCTTTGAGAAGTTAAAGTCTTGAGTCACCTAGAATTTGAATCATAGAAAGTTTATGTATCTTTGACGTTTGAATTGGTTGTACAAAGTTTTTAGTTCTTTCTTTCCTACTTTCCAAATCTTTTGAAATTGAATGAGATACGATATCGGATTCTTTTTCACAAAAGTTGAGGGCTAGCTGGTTAGATCCAAGTAACTAAATTAAACATCCTAGATAGATGTTATGTACAAGAACCTTTTCAATCTTCAAAGAAAAATAAGTCTAAGTGGACTTATTTATTTGAATTTGTTTCAAGTTATAGCATAAATGATTTCCTAGAGTCCGGTATACTCTAGAATAGAGAAGTTACGAATTGCTCATCAGATTGACAATTCCCAAGAACTTTTAGCTCAAGTCTTTGAGAAAAGTGTCCTAAGTTGGACAATTTTCATTTTGAATTAAGTTATAGTATGTTTGATTCAAAGTAAATGGTAAACTTTCTCCTGTAGTTTACATAGGATATTCTAAGCTCAATATGACAAAGTAGTCCTAAACTTAGGTGAAAAAGTCAAGTAACTATTGGATAGGAGTAAACCATTGTACAAACATCCAAGTTTGATGTTTGGAACCATCAAACTTCAAGTTTTCCAAATCAAATTCAAGTGAATCAAGACTTCTCAAAGTCTTGCGAGGGATAAGAATCCCGCCTTCCTTACTAATTCCATGCATGAGTCATGCCCATAAATGGACTAGTAATTTGAATCCACCCAATTAAAATGTTTGTGCCTAGATCACACCTAGTAAAAACTGTGAATTGGATAGGGATGTTTTTAGATCCACCCTTACTATTCATTCACTACTTTGTACTTTGACCAATTTATCAAAGTGCAAAGCGAGACAGTGTTTTGAATCATTTGGGTAGAGATGCCAGCACAGAGATGAGACATGTTCTTCCAGTTTTAGAACGTGACCATGTTCTTCTAGTTTTACAACATGAGGCTCGAGGGTTACCCACAATATATATATAGCTCTATTTTTGAGGAAGAAAATATTTTGCAATGGAGGAAGAATGTAATAAAGTAAGTCTATGATCTAAGGGTCCAGCTGATTCAGACGGATATGAAATTGGACACCGTTTGGTCACCCATGTGAATGACCAAAGATCTCGAGTCTAGATTTACTAGGAGGTCTTTGTGCTCTTATGAACAAGTGATCCACTTAGCTTAGTAGTTAAGTCTCAAGGATGTGAAGAAGGAGGTCTTGGGTTCAATGCCCATGGGGAACATGGGGAGAGTATTTTGCCCAAAGAGATCTAGAGCATTCTAGAAGCATCCACTTGAGTTAACTGGGACACTTGGCACACATGCAATTACATGATCGACACATGGATTGTTAGTATCCACCTATCCAAGAAGGTATTCCCCTAGAGAGAGCTATATATAGAGGCATTTGGTTGGGAGGAGAGTCATCTCTCTAGCATGTGGTGGTCATAATCTTGCACCATACCTTTTCTAAAAGACGTTTTTGGGACATCTACTTTTATCCTAACTTGATAATATCCTTTCCTGACGTCTAATTTGGTAAAATAATTCTTTCTATGTAATTGATCAAACATGTCTCCATCTTAGGCATGGGAAATTTTTCCTTAAGTGTTACCTTATTAAGTGCTATGAGTTCAATACACATCCTCATGCAGCCACCGTTTTTGGTTACAAATAAAATTGTGGCTACCAAAGGGGACCTTCTTGCTGCAATGAAACCCTAATGACGATAGTCTTGTATTTTCCTTTCCACTTCCTTGTGTTGGGTATGACTTATCCTATAAGGTGTTTAACTGATGGGTTTCATATCAAACATGAATTCAAGATCACAGTTCACATCTCCCCTAGTAGGCATTAGCCCAATTGACAACTTTTGTGGAAAGACAAGTTTATACTCCAACACTAGAACTTTTTTAACTAATTCATAATATTTTTTGCCAAAAATGAATAATGCAAATTATAGATGGTAGCTTTATTCTTAAAAGATTCAATTACATGGTTTTGTTGAGATGGGGCAACTTTCACAGCTACAATTGAGTGTGTGTCTCAGACCCATTTTTTGGTTGATTTAGGTGTAATCTTTTGCCAATGAATACTATTGGCACTTGTGAGGATCCATGTGTTTCATGCTTGCACAAAGCACATTGAGGTACACTATCATTATGTAAGTGAGAGACTCTATGGTGGAGGAGTCAGTTTGGCTTATATGCTCACATAGGATAATGTTGCAGACCTTTTCACAAAGACTCTGCTTAGAGAGAAGTTTGAAGCTTTTTGCATAGCTTTGAACTTACTTCCTTTTGTGGATTGATTTCATTCCACATATTTTGGCACTTTCTTTTACATGAGTCTCATCTCCTTGTTAAATGCAACACTCCCAAGGATGCTTTTTGTCGATATATTTTGGTAGTGATGTGTGAACACACTTAAAAGCATTGGGGCAACTTTTTCCCTCTTTAGGAAGTTTTTCCCTCAACTTGTATATATGCCTATAACCATAACAAGCCACTTATGTTTGTAGATTCATTTGGTAATACAATAAGTGTTTTATTGTTCTCAAAGCTTCTTCTTTTTCTTCTTTGTGCTCGTCATGTGCTTCCGTAGTTCTCTAACTGCAACATTTCCATCAATGTGCATGTCTATGGTTAGCGAGAGTAATTGATGTATATAAGAGAGCCACACATCTACTACACAGAACCCACGCTTTCATCCATCAATTTTTTTTCCTCCATGCTCTTAAAAAAAATGAAATTAAACTATATTGAGATGGGAAACGGTATGTAAAAGAAAGTGACTTTTTCATGGGTGGCTCCTGCATGGTGTAGTACTATAATGTCTCTGTCCTCATGTAGTAGTACTATGTGTATGTGTATGTATTCTAAGGTTGGGTTTGTGTAGTACTATAATGTCTCCGTGCTGATGTAGTAGTACTATGTGTATGTGTATGCATTGTAAGGTTGTCCCAAGGAACACATGTTTGTAAAAGTGTTTTTCTTATGGAATAAACAACAACTATGGTAGTTACTTCATTACTTTTTTTTTTTTGCAAAAAGGAAGTTTGGCCTTGGCCTACTCTTCCGGACTTTAATTAAAAAAAAAAGGAACAAGTTACAAGTGAATGGGACTAGTGCCCTTGGGACCCCTCGAGTCCCACAAAGGAGGGGTAGAACTTGCGGACCTAGAGAGCGTCACAAAGGAGGTTAATAGCCCTCTCGTCCCTCTCATGCGGGCCCACTTGGATTAAAGCTTGTTGTTCTCAATGAGACACTTTATGATGTCTAAAGGGTAGGGACCTCTTATAGTTGGAGATTCTTTTGCCAAGGAAGAACATTGACTTCTCGATCGACCACTCGTCGAAAATTGTATGCACACCACTCCCTCCAAATCTTCCAAAGGGTTTCCCCTCTTATTGCATTCCACAATGCTACTGAGAAGCCAATCGCTTCACCTAGAAGGGCTTACTTCCAAGTGATTTGATCCTACAATCTCAAAATATACCCAAGAGTCTGCCAGAGTAGGAGATACTTGGGGCACGCGAAGAAGATGTGACCCAAATCCTCAGAGCTATGACAACAACGCTTGCACCATGGCAGAGCACCATATATTTTGCTAGCCTTTAGATTGGTCCAAATACCATGGAGGAGAATTTGTCTGGCTAGAGGTTTTTTCCCCATGTTACCACATACATGATTCACTTATATGTGGTGGTACTTTGTACTTAGGGATATTACTTAGTTCTTACTTCAATTAGTTCTTACTTCAATTCTGAACATCATCAATAGAGAGAGATATTCTAGCCATCCATCTTCTCCATGTGTCTTGCTATGTTACATATACATACACACACATATGCATACTCATACTCACATACATACATGTACACACACACATGTAAACATACACACATGCATATGCATACATACATACACACATATTTGCATGTACACACACATACATACATACATACACACACACATATACATGCACACTCACATATGTATACAAACACATATGTGCATACACACATGCATATGCATACATACATACACACACATATGCATGTACACACACACATACATACATACACACATGCATATTACATAGACACACACACATATATACACACACTCACATATGTATACACACATGCATACATGCACATACACATATGTTTCATCTCTCTCTCTCTCTTGCATCTTGGTAAGTGATATGCATACTCTTTCACTCTCTCTCTTTCTCCATGTCTTCTCTTTTTTAATTTCTCTTTTCTTTTGTTTTGTAGGAGCTTTTTGGCATCGATTCTTTGGAATTTGGCAAGAGACGATGTTG